>PVHP010032419.1:0-19756 GCA_004024765.1 Zapus hudsonius | reverse complement strand
GAGCACCAGGGCCACCACCTTGTGGGTCTGGCTTATGTGGGTCCTGGGGAATTGAACCCAGGGCCTTAGGCACTGGAGGCAAGTGCCTTAACCCCTGAGCCATCTCTCTAGCCCTCAATTCTTAAAAGTTCAAAGCCATTCTATTATTTTTGTTGAAGCATAAATCCATAGTTATTAGACATGAGCACTCATAAGGAATACTTTGGTGATTTGTCTTTGCATGGGTTTAGGTTTCCTCTCAGTATTTGGTGTACAGCCAACTGTATTACTGGAAACTATAATTTGACATAAAGCCTGGTGCTAACATTTACTAAATAGCACTAAATAACCCCCAACAAGAATCAGAGATGGAAATTGTTCAGTCTTTGTGTACTAAATATTCTCTTTCCACCTGACCCTCCCTTTTTCCCCCCATCTTTCTTACTAATGAATTATTGTGTCCATCTATAAGACTATTAATACCATTCAGGTTGTTCCCTGCTGGACAGTATGGGGATTGTGCCTTGCATATAATGTTCTATATTCTAGTCTGTTTGGGAGCTCTTGGGGAATCTAAACTTCAGGGTTCCTTCAATTAGCTTCATACATTTAATTTTTCATATGTTTTTGTATGAGTGGGGATTGTTTATTTAGAGGTAATTTTTTGTTATACATGTAGATATTATTAGAGTTTAGATGGCTTTGAGAGTTACATAATGGGCATATCACTGAAAATAGTATCTTATCTCCAGAAACATACCAACACTGAAGTATTTCCCATACGACTCGTCTCTCTTTGCATTGCTATCATAAAGTCTTAGACCCTAGTTCTTTCACTCAAGTGCATTGCATTAGAAAGATTTCTGTCAATATAACAAATATCCAATGAAATTAACTTAGAGTAAAATGGAATAGCATAGAAATCCAAGTATAACTAATAAAAGAAACACAACAAATGAAGTTGACAATCCCTCCAAAGAACATGAATCCCATAGGAATAACCTCAATCAGACTGAGTTGGATGAAATTCTAGCCGGAATTCAAAAGAAATATTATATGTATGCTGAAAGATTTCAAAGGAATAAAAGAAGATAACAGACACTCGAAGGAATCACAAAAGAACAGAGGAAAACAGCTCCAGGAAATAAGGGGTTCAATACAAGGTATGAGTAAGGAAATACAATTACTAAAGAAAAACTAACCTGAAATACTGGAAATGAAAAACACAATAAAACAAGTAAAATACTCCATAGAAAGCTGCTCCAATACAATAAATCTAGGGGCAGAGAGAATATCTGAGCTTGAGAAATTTCCAACAAGGAGAATGATGAAACAATGAGAAGGTATGAAAGGAAATTTTAAGACAACCAGAACACCGAGAAGACACAAAATCTAAGAATTCTCTGTATAGAAGAAGGAAAGGAATTTCCATCAGGAGGCATAGTATTTTCAACCAAATCATGAAAATAAACCTCCCCAAATTAGAAAGCAGGCATTTAGAACACTAACCTGATGGGATCAGAAAAGAATCCCTCCTCCTCATATTATATTAAATGAGAATATTCACAGACCAAATGAAATATCATAAAAGTAGCAAGAGAGTGGCACCTAGTCAACCATAAAGGCAAGACTATTAGAATAACAGAATTCTCAACAGAAGCTTTTAAATCTGAAGAGTTGGGTGATGCTTTACAAGTTCCAGGAGATAACTGACTACCCAGACTACTAATTCAGCAAGGATATCTGTCATAATTGATGGAAATACAAGTACTTTCTTAAAAAAATAGCCTAAATGAATGAATTAACAAGAAGCCAGATTTGCAGGAAATACTTGAGAACATCCTTTGGGCTGAAGAGAAGGAAAATCACAGAATAGAATACAATACACTTGAATAATAGTAAATGCACAGAAGACTAGAAAAACCCCAAGTCTACTAAAATACCAATAATGACAAGAATTAGTACACATCTTTCAATAATAATTTTGAATATAAATGGCCTCCATCACCAATAAAAAACATAGACCATCAGAATAGATAATAAGTCAGGATCTTCCTTTTTATTGCCTCCAAGAAAGATACCTTTCTGTAAAAGATTGACAGAACCTTAGAAGAAAAACATGGAAAATGGTATTTCAAGCTAATGGAATTTGGAATAAAGTAGGTTTTACTGTACTAATATATGACAGGTTCTAATCTCAGACAATTCAAGCCAAAATTAATCAAAAAACATAAAGAAACTTGTTTTATGCTATTTAAGGAAGCAATCTAACAAGCAAATATTACAATTCTATAAATGTATGGACCAAACATGTATGCTCCTAATTAGATATAAAATCATCAATTTACTCATGCACAAGAGTAGTGGTTCCCTTCAATTCCTCACTCTCACCAATTGATAGATCTTTCCAGAAAAAATAAAGAGAAGCACATGGATTAAGTGGCATCATAGAACAAAAGGTCCCTTAATAGAATTTTACAGAATATTCCACTCAAATTCTACAGATGACACATTCCTTTCAGCAGCACATGGAGCTTTCTCTAAAATAGATAACCTTCTTGAATACTCAGAAAAATCTACAAAAATAAAGCAAAATTGAAATAATTCATTGTATTCAATTTACCAGTAGGAAAGGCTATGATATAAAATAAAGACAGTCCTAAGAGGGAAATTCACAAAGGCTTTAAGAGACTTCTTATGTTTGGGTATTTCCCTGTTTTCTTCTTTTACATGTATGTGTTTCCAGATGTTTTCTCTCTCTGCCACATGTGTGGCATTTCTTAAGTCCTGTGAGCTACATGTGACTGATTATAAAGGTGAAAGACTGGTGATCTCATGCTGTGCTTCCCCTGTGTCTCTGTGTGTATGTGGGGGGGGGGGGCTTGGGCTGTTCCCATGTTTTACCATCCCTGTCCTTTCCATGGGCTTCTCTCCTTGGATAGTTCCTATCTTTCCATTTTCCCATCTCCCTTTCCAGCTGGGCAAAGTTTCTAGCCTTCCCCTGGATACTGATTATCCATGAACGAATATAATATTTCAGAGTTTACCCCTCTCAAAGTCTGATTGATCAAACATTTGTAAAAATAGAGATCCAAAAGTTGGGATTAATAGGTCTGGGGTGGGGAGACCCTGGAACCCCAAATCCCATATCACTACCAACTTAAACTAAGAGGACATAAAATCTCCTAACTTAAAAACTGTCCAGGCTCAAACAGTTTCACTGGCAAATTGTTCCAGACCTTCAATGAACTAACACCTATGCTTCTCAATTTTTGTTTATAAAATACAAAAGGAATGAAAACCATCAAACTGGTTTTCAAAATTAATAACCTTATTATGAATAAGTATATACATTGTATGAGCATTTCTTGTGAAGGTGAACCCGTTTTCCTCCTCTCTGTCCCTTTCCATCTGGTGTCCTTCCTTGCTGCACATATTAGATCTGTCCATAGGGTTAGGCTTCCTCCCATTCTCTTCATGGCCCCTTGTACTAGGTGATGCCCACAGCTTCCTCAGGAGCTTCCCGTATGAAAGTTAGGATTTTATGGCATCAATTCTTTACTAGCTTAGTTTGTCATTTGAGTCCCTCCACCTTCCCATTGCTACCCATCCCAATTCTTTCCATCTCTCAGGTCACTGGCAGGTATTCTTAATGTTCTAGCCTAACCAGGTTAAGGACCACATATGAGGGAGATAATGTGGTACTTGACTCTGTTCTTGTGTGACGTCACTAAGAATGATCAGCTACAAGTCCATCCAGATCTCTTTAAATTTCATTATGCCATTTTTCCTTTCAGCTGCATATATTTCAATGGAGTATATGTACCACAACTTTGATATCCACTTGTCCAGTGACGGGCATTTGGGTTGATTGCAATTTTTTGCTATTATGAATTTACTTCTATAAACATGTTTGAGCAAATATCTCTTTGCTTCGACAAGGAATATTGGGGGTAGATGTCCAGTGGAGGGATAGCTGGGTCTGTTAGTAGCTCTATATCCATCCTATTCAGGAGCCTGTCTATGGCTTTCCGTAGTGGCTGCGCAAGTTTGTAATCCAGCCAGCTGTGAATGAGGGTTTCTTTTTCCCACATCCTCACCAGTATGTATTGTTGGTGGATTCCTTTTTAATGATTGCCATTCTGACTGGAGCGAGGTGGAATCTTATTGCTGTTTTGATTTGCATTTCTTTTTTGCTAACCTTTTATTTATTCACCACTAGATTTGCTCATACAATGTATCTAATTTTTTTAAATATATATTTATTGTCCATAATGAGTTACATTTTTTAGTGGGCAAACAATGCGTTGTTATCCCGAATTCCCCAATTCCCCCCCCCATCCCTGATCAGTTGTATATCCTCCTCCTTGGGCTGTCTGTATTAGTCCTATTTGCATTTCTTTGATGATTATGAAATGACATTGAACATTTTCTCAAATGGGGGTTGGCCATTTGTATTTCCTCTTCTTTGAATTCCCTGTTGAGTTCAGTTCCCCATTATGGGAGAGGGCTATCTGATTATTTATTATTTAATTTTTTGACTTGGTTGTGTGATTGTTTCAATTCCTGGGCTACTGGAGGTTTATTCAGAAGTTTTTGCCTACTCCTTTCTCTTGTAGAGTTCCTCATATTTTCTTTTCTAGGGTATTAAGAATTTCAGGTCTTATGTTGAGGTTGTTTTCTTCCATTGTATTGAGCCTGGTAGTGAATCATGTGAGCTGATTCTGTATATTTCCACTTACATTATTGATGTTTGCTTCCATTTCCATTAATATTCTGGATAAGATGTCCTGCACTTGTCATCTCCTCCTGGGTTTGCATCTCTGTTCTTTCTTTGATCTTTTCATTAGGGATTTCCAAAGTGACATTAGGCATATTTGGAGTGGGGCACTCTTCCTGTGTGTTCTTTTTGCATTGCAACCTGGCCTGACATCTGCCATCAGTGGGCGGGGTCATGGGTTGCACAGGCTGGTTGGGGAGCCAAGACACAGATTCCTCAACTGGCCTTGCCAAGGGTCAACATGTGAGAGGACCACAACTTCCTTCTTGAAGCCAATATTATGTGAATAAACCATATAAAGTCACAGCAACAATAAAAATTAGAGATCACTGCCTCCATGAGCATACATGTGATGCTAAAATCTCAACAAAGAAGTTGCAGACCAAAAGCAGGAACCCATCAAAAAGATCATTCATCTAGAATAAGTGAGATTTATTTCAGAATTGCAGGGATGGTTCAATATATTCTATCATTAAATATCATTAAATTTGATACACCATAGAAATGGACAAAAATGGACAAAAAAGTTGATACAGCATAGAAATGGACCAAAAGTTCAAATATTTATATCAATAGGTACAGAAAAGGCATTTAATAAAATCCAACATATAAAAGTCCTGTAAAAATTAAATTGAAGGAGACTATCTCAGTACAAAAATGCCTATAATATGACAAGCCAATATTATAATAAATGGGGAAATTTTTAAATCATTTCCTGCATGCATCCCCACACCACCCTCCACCTCATTCCCAGCCCAGGAAGCCCAGCAGCTGCTTTCCCATGCCCAGGGAACCTGAATCTCCCTTTCCAGCCAGGGGGTCCTGATGCTGTTTTTCCTCGCTCTGGCATTCTGCACTGGTGTTCTGAGGCTGCCTTTCCTGCCTGGAGGTCCTGAGGCTGCATTTACCACCCAGGTGTTTTTCCTCGCCTGGTGTTCCTGAGGCTGCAAATCCCTCAGAGCTGTTTTTCCTGCATGGGTGTCCTGAAGCTGCCTTTCCTGACCTGGGGTCCCACCACATTTCCTGCCAGGGTGTCCTGAGGCTATCTTTCCTGCCCAGGGGTCTTGAGGCTGGTTATCCCACCTGGGGGTCCTGAGGCTCCCTTTCCCACCCAGGGGTCCTGAGGCTGCCTATCCTGCCTGGGGTCCTGAGGTTGCCTTTCATGCCAGGGGGTCCCGAGTCTGATTTTCCCATGCAGGGGACGTGAGGCTGCCTTTCCCGCCCCAGAGGTCCTGAGGCCTCCTTTCCCACCTGGGGGTCCTGAGGCTGTGTTTCCCACCTGAAGGCCTTATGGCTGCCTTTCCTGCCCGGGGTCCCTGAGGCTATTTTTCCCTGTAGGGCGACCTGAGGCTGCCCTTCCCGCTTGGAACAAAGAGATTCTAGGCCTGAAGGAGTACATATTCCAACCTAGGATACTCTCCCCAGCAAAGTTATCTATCATAATAGATGGAGAAATTAAAGTATTCCATGAAATTAACCAGCTCTACAATTACTTGAACACAAAGCCAAACCTTCAAAAGATACTACATGAACCGGTTCTTTCCCTCACTGAGCTGTTGACCAAAGTGACCAATGGGGTTCCAAAAACAAGACAGAATTCTGTCAAGCTCTTGAATGACCTCCCTAGGCCTGAGGCAAAACCCTGTTGCTGAAGAAACCACAGAAAGCCAACGATCAGCATCGAGAGACCCTTCAAGGTCTGGAATGGTATCCAGCCTCCAGATGGTAGTTAATGCAGTACTAGAAAGCACTGCACAAGCTGCCAGGGGAAGCTGATCAACGACGCTGGAGTAAACAGAGATCACTGGCATGAAACACAGACTACAGCCATGAGTAGGCTGACCACACCTTCTACTGGGAGAGAACCGTGAACCAAGAAAGGAGCACTAGTGCAATGGGGGAGCCTGGGCCCCTGGGGGAGACAATCAACAGCTTTTAAATTTGGCCAAATATTCCACTCAGTGAGGGGAAGCCCATGACTGGAACTGGGGAATCAGTGTGATATGCACCAGATCCCGTACTCTTGGGCTCCCAAGAAAAGATGCACTATGGGACCGATTGAAGGAGAGGCTACTAAAAATAGAATCTATGTAATCCAGAATTGTGTATATTTGTTAACCTATACTGACCTCACACTCCAATGGAGATTGTGTTTGTATTTTTCAGGATGCAACGAGAGAGTTGTGGCCCATCTAACCCTACCAACCGACTGTAGGCCGATAGCAGAGATTCTCACAAGAGATGAGCCACCACAGTCATACCATGGAGGATCCATGTGGAGCCCCGCAGAGAATGACGGGATGAACAAGGGACCCACAGCCACAGCCATTCAATCAACACAGTATAAGCCAGGGTGACAGAAACCAACAATTTTCAACACAAAGCCCGCTAAGTGCACAACATTAAAGCAGCCTTAATACTCACCCACCACAACTCAGGGAACTGAGCAGAAGAGGGGGCAGAAACATTGTGAAAACCATGGTGGGGGAGACTATCCAGAGGCATGACACCCCTCAGTAACAACACACTTAGGCCAGGAGAACCAGGCTGAGTACTAGGCTATCCATGGTCCCCTACCACAAGGAATGATCCAGACGACCCAAGGAAGAGGATATCCAGCTGATTGGGGATTGGGAGGGGGAGTATTGGGGAATTGGGGATAACAACTCATTGTTTGCCCATTAAATAATGTAACTCATTATGGTATATATATATATATTAAAAAAGATACTACATGAAATATTCCATGAAACAACCAACCCCAGGAAAGGAACAGGGGGCCAGCAAGGTAACACCAAAGAGATAACTACAACAGCTCAGATATCAACCCACAGAGTCTCTCCAACATGGCAGGGTTTAAAGCAAACCTCAAAGTTGTAACTTTGAATGTAAATGGTCTCAACTCTCCTATAAAAAGATACAGGATAGCAGGTTGGATCAGAAAAATGGACCCCTCCATCTGTTGCCTTTAAGAAACACCTTATCACTAAAGACAGTAACCTACCGAGAGTAAAAGCATTGAAAACAACTTTCCAGGCATATAGGAATAATATAAAATCTGGTGTAGCTACTCTAATATCTGACAAAATAGACTTTAAACCAAAAGCAATAAAAAAGGATAATGATGTCCACTTCCTACTCTTCAAGGGGACGATACAGCAAGAAGACATCACTATATTAAATATGTATGTACCAAATGCAAGGGAACCTCAGTTCATAAAGAATACATTATTCAAAAACAAAATAGATATAGATGCCACCACCATCATAGTGGGAGACTTTAACACTCCACTGTCATCCCTGGACAGATATTCTAAACAAAAGACAAGCACGGAAATAAAGTTGCTAAAAGCACCATGGACAAACTAGGGATAACAGACATTTACAGAACATTCAATCCCAAGGACACAGATTACACATTCTTCTCAGCAGCGCATGGAACCTCTTCCAAAATTGAGCATGTTCTTGGGCAAAAATCATCCCTCAGCAAATTTAGAAAGATCAATGTAATCCCCTGTATCATTTCAGATCACAATGCATTAAAACTGGAAATTAACAATGGAAGAGGATCCAAAAACTTCAACAGATATTGGCGACTGAACAACTTGCTCCTGAACAATGAATGAGTCAAACAAGAAATCAGTCAGGAAATCCAGAATTTCCTAGAAACAAGTGATAATGAGGACACAAACTTTCAGAACATGTGGGACACAATGAAAGCAGTCCAAAGGAGGAAATTCATTGCACTAAATGCCTACATAATGAAGACAGAGAGGTCTCAAATCAACCACCTATCCTCCCACCTAAGGTTATTAGAACAGATAGAAAAATCCAACCCAAGGAGCTCCAGACACAAGGAAATAATTAAGATCAGAGCCGAAATTAATGACTTGGAAACGAAGAAAACAATGAAAAAAATAGACAAATCAAAGAGTTGGTTCTTTGAAAAAGTCAGTAAGATTGACAATCTCCTGGCCAATTTAATTAAATGAAGAACGGAGAAGGCCCAAATCAACAAAATCAGAAATGACAAGGGTGAGATCAAAATAGATCCTGAAGCGATTGGAAGTATCATCAGGTCAATCCTTCCAAAACCTCTTCTCCACAAAATTAGAGAATGTGGAAGAAATGGATAAATTTCTGGACACCTACCAACTACCAAAGCTCAGCCCATAGAGCAGATAAAAATACTAAAAAAAATCCTATCACAATCTCACAGATTGAATTTGTAATTAAGAACCTCCCCAAATGAAAAAGCCCAGGTCCAGATGGTTTCTCAGCCGAATTCTACCAAACCTTCATCATAGAACTGAAACCTCTCTTTTTGAAGCTTGTTAGGGGCATAGAAAAAGAGGGTAGGCTTCCACACTCATTCTATGAAGCTAGCACCACACCAATTCCCAAACCAGGCAAGGATACAACAAGAAAAGAAAACTATAGACCAATATCCCTGATGAACTTAGATGTGAAAATCCTAAACAAAGTACTAGCAAACCAAATACAAAGCCACATCAAGTCTATTATCCATCCTGACCAAGTTGGCTTCATCCCAGGGATGAAGGAATTGTTCAACATATGCAAGTCAATAAACATAATTCACCACATTAATAAACTCAATCACAAAAACCACTTGGTCATTTCAATAGATGATGAGAAGGCCTTTTACAAAATTCAACACCACTTCATGTTCAAAACCCTGGAAAGAATAGGCATAGATGGCCTTTAACTCAACATGTTAAAGACAATATACAGTTCCCCTAAAGCACAAATCATTCTCAATGGGGAATGACTCAAAAAATTATCTCTTAATTCAGAAACAAGACAGGGATGTCCACTCTCACCACTGCTCTTTAACATAGTGCTTGAAGTTCTAGCCCAAGCAATAAGACAGGAGAATAGCATAAAAGAGATACACATCAGAAAGGAAGAAATTAAACTCTCCCTCTTTGCAGATGACATGATCCTATATATACCAGACCCAAAGAACAATATCAGTAAACTCCTGAAGGTGATCAATGCCTTCAGCAGAGTGGCAGGATACAAAATTAACACAAAGAAATCAGAATCCTTTCTATATAGAGAAGACAAACATTGGAAAAAGACATCAGAGAAACTGTACCATTCTCTATAACCTCAAAGAAAATAAAATGCCTTGGAATATCACTAAACAAGGAAGTGGAAGACCTATATAAGAAAAATATTGAAACACTGAAGAAGGAAATACAAGATGGAAAGACATTCCATGCTCATGGATACAGAGAATATAGTAAAAATGGCAATCCTGCCAAAAGCAATCTACAGATTCAACCCAATGCTAACAAAAATCCCAATCTCCTTCTTCACAGACATAGAAAAAATAATTTCAAAATTTATTTGGAAGGGCAAAAGACCTTGAATAGCCAAAACTATTCTGAGCAAAAAAACTTACACAGGAGGTATCACCATACCTCACTTTAAAACATACTACAAAGCCATAGTAACTAAAACACCATGGTGTTGGGTTAGGAGAAAGTCACGGATCCCTGGCCCCCTGTGAGCGAGCCTGTCTCTGGCTAGCAGGAGACAGGCTCTATCAGGGAAAGGTGAACGTGCAGCTGGAGCCTCACATACACACGGCTGGGAGATGTGTCCGAGCAAATCTCAACTTTATTCCAACATCCATCCTATATATAACCCAAGGATGCATTGTATATCCTTATTGCTTTCACAAGGGTGCTCAGGAAACAGGAATAAGGCTTATTAGCACTACTTCTGTCACCTCTGCCTCCAGGGGACACAGGTATGCTAGGATCAAAAGGTGTAGGTCACCTCATCTGGCTGCATTCTAAAACTTAGCTCACAGATATTCAGCCAGGCTGGGTCCCAACATATCACCCTTTTTTGTTTCTATGTAGGAGAGTTTGGCCACATACCCTGGGACCACTTTATACTTGTCATAATTGTGGGGTGATTAGCTCCAAATAGAACTCCTCAAACTCCAGGACAAGGAGCGAGCCTCCAAAGTGGGCCCCTCATATCCTGAGAGAAAATTACTGTTGGAGGAGACAATATTTGGGCCCTCAATGCCATAAGCTGCATCTCATTGACTTAA
The DNA here is from genome assembly GCA_004024765.1 of Zapus hudsonius. Taxonomy (NCBI): domain Eukaryota; kingdom Metazoa; phylum Chordata; class Mammalia; order Rodentia; family Dipodidae; genus Zapus; species Zapus hudsonius. The sequence goes on along the minus strand of PVHP010032419.1, from coordinate 8,906 downwards.
AAGCAATTAGCCTAGCCATGGAAACTGTATGAACCAAGATTGAGAGGGAGATTTATCCTGCTCTCTGAGCTCCTTTTGCTGGTTTTAGGGAGTCCTTAATGACTCCTGTATGGCTAACAAAAGCATAATACAAAAGCACAATATTTCTTTAGCCCCCTTCCTTAAGAAATAACATAACATATAGTACAACACTTCTTTAGCCCCCCCTTGTTTAAGAAATAATATAACATATTTAGTCCCCATCTATTCCGGAGGATCAATGTAGACAAAGATTTCAACAGCTGCTTGAAGGGAGTTTTGATTAGATCCTGTTAATTTCCATCTCTGCTCCAGCAATACCAAGTCTCAGGGTAAAGGTCAGGGTAGCTGCTTCTTGTCATTCTCAGCAGAGTGGGGGCGATGGCCTGCGGGGAAGGGGTGCCATTCAGCTGCAGCTGCAGCTTCTGTGGGGACAGGGAGTCATTCTGGCTACATAGATTTGGGAGCAGCTGCTTCAAGTCCTGTTGGTTGTAAAGATGACTGCATTCTGGACCTTTTAGGAGACATTGGAGGCAGCTTGAATCCTCAAGGGTCCCCACATTCCTGTAAGGAAGCACAAGGGTCCTGCTTTGCGGGTATCATCCATAAGCAGTTAAGTGGGATTTTTTTGGGGAGTTGCCTAATGGTGATTTCCCCTATATTTGGGTCGTTTTAATTATATTTTAAATTTTTAGCAGGTACCCATATGGGGCAGGTCTCCACAATAGAACAGACACAGCCAAGTCCTCTCCCAGGTCCTTGGCAACCTTGTGTGGGGTTTCATTCCTATCTTGATGATTCCCCAACTGCCATTGGGAAATGGGGACGAAGAAATCTTTCTCTCGTCTTTTTCCTGCTGAATAGGACACAAAGTTAAGGCAACTGGGGGTATCCCTCAGAGAGGGGAGGTATCTCTACCTAAGGCCCGAGAGAGAGAGAGAGAGAGAGAGAGAGAGAGAGAGAGAGAGAGAGACCCATTACCATATTACACATTGCTAAGATTTTGTCCTGTCTTATGTTGTGACGCAGATGGTGGGGTGACTTCCCCAGAAGTGGGGAGTGTTACACATAGGGTGTCCAGTGGAGAGTGGTTCAGTGTCAGGTTGCTGTCTACTGTGGAAACTCAGATCCATCCCCAGAGTTGTTTACTGAATAGCATCATAGTGTCTGATATGGTCTGAGATGGTTCCTGCATGGTTTGCAAAGAATATGACATATATTAATAGAGTTATTAAGAAGAGAACTATATATCGCATTTAATCTTAATAACAGCACAAGTGTTATAATATCTCATGATTATTACTATAGACAAAACAGTTTTGGAAGCATTTTTAGCAATAAGTCCAAATATAGAGATCTAACCTGGAAGTCATCAGATCAAGAATAGTCTAGAAGGACAGCATCTATGTTTGAAAACATACCAATTATCCAGGAGGATTTGGAAACTCAAAGTGTAGAGGCTGAAATAGTTTTCCTCAGATGTCTTAACTTGTACCCTGGAGTAGGGAATATTTCTTAAAGAGTTAGTTTAAGTACATAAAATAAGACAATCCTTGAAATAATATCTTAGAAGGAGACTCTGTGATTACCCACAATAGAGTCTGGACGTGGTAATATTAGAACAGCTGAGTTCTAATATCAATCTGGTTTTGAAAAAGAAAACATGTGACAACCAATGTTGTTAGCTTAACATTAGGCATTAATTAACCTGATATATAGTAATGATTCTTATAAACATAAGACAATTATGTTTTATCCATGACAGAAATTATATAAAAGCTTAAGTTCCTTCAATCTATTTACCTAATAGGAGGATAGAAGGCACAATGGCTGAAATTAAACCTTAAGTTGTATAAGTCCAAGGATGACCTTTTGATAGCATTAGCATGAATAAATAGAAACCATCTATACCCACAATGTTTTTAGATATGAGAACCTTATTTTAGAAAATTAATACCAGTAAGCAACCTTTATCTTAAAAACTTAATTTGTCCAATAATTTACATATTGGCAAACAAATATAGTCAGCCCAGGCGAGTACCTTAAGAGTTCTTTCTGTACATTTCTCAACCCCAAAACAACCTAGTCAATGAGCCAATAGCTATAACTGGAGTGATCAAGTCCAGTGGTAGCAGTGGTTAGTTTACATGGTTTCACAAGCAAAAGAACAGTTGTACTCTGTTTTATAAAAACTTAGACTGGAGAATCATTTCGTACTTAGTTGACCTGTGGCAGTCACTTCTTTTAAACCTTGCTATGACTAATCTTTTTGTAAAACCCAAAAATTAATTACTATATTTACCAAAATTTAGGTGTAGATTCTTTCTTTTCTAAGGATGCCGAATGAGTATAACCATTGAAAAGTATCTCTAACCATTGAACAGCCTGATCCTTAACATAGACCTATAAGTAAGAAACTTTCTAGGGATATTCTCCCCCTTCTTTTTATTTATAAGCAATCAGAAAATATAGAATTTACAGTAGACAATGTCTCTAACCATTGAGCAAAAGATGAGAAAAGAAACCTTTTGTTTTTTCTTTTTTTTTCTTTTGACTCAGTTTACCCATACAATCATGGACTCTAGCATCACAAAGAGGACATAAATCTCCCTGTGTTATTTCCCTTACATTCGTCAATAAACCAGAGGGCAAGTTTGGTTTATGAGGAAGCATTGGGAAATATGTCTGTCTCTGGAGTTTGGCTTTAGGAGAGCTCTGTCCTTAAGTCAAAGCCAGTTGAGCACACAAATATATGCTTTTTCTATTGTTAAGTCCATGAGTGCTAATATCTGTATAGTTGGCTTTAATAGGAAAATTGGCATCCAAAACATATTTATCTACAGAACTTAGTTTTTCACTCTTTAAAGGATTAAGAGAAATTGTGTCAAGTTGACTTAACTATTTATTAAATTATATAAAATAAGTAATAAGAATTAGGCATCCTTATTAATGGAAAATATTAGATATGCAATAACTCTATGGATGCAATTTTAAGAAAATTGGCAACCCATATGTTTAACAATATTTATTAGTATATATATCCATAGATTTTATAAACTATTGGTGTAAAATATCTCTTAAAAATAAGCTTTAATAAATTCTATAATATATATTAAGTATAGGCAAACATAATGGTCCCTGATATAACTTTTACCTTCATTATATATGGAACAATTATGTTACCTTGATAACTTTTGAATATCTCTGACAAATCAACCTTCATAGAATTTTTAAAACTTATTGAGGTATACTGAAAAAAATATATGCCATCGTCCTGCTTCAGCTCTGTAAAATTATCACATGTATAACAAGGCTTAATTCACTTTGAATGAATGTTTTATAGAGGAAAAAAGCTTTATAAATTGACCAGAAACCAAACTAATCTCAAATTGACCAGAAACCAAATCAATTGAATTTAGCCTGCAGGGCCTTCCCTTAAAGTCCCATGGGGGTCTTAGCCATCTCTTGGGGAAAGGCCTCATGGCCATATCAGATTCTTTAGTCCATAGGCAACAAAGACCAATAACCAAAAGAGGCAAAACTCAAAATAAAGGCAAAAATCAATTTCTCGAGCTGCTGGTCTCCTACAAACAAAAGGTTGTACTCCCTGGGGTTAGCCCTGAGTGACCATTGCTTTTCAGCCCCAGGGGGCCTGCACCTGAGTTTCTGACAAGGCAGAAACCTGCATTTTAGACTGGCTGAAAGATATCACTTCTGTATATATTTAGAGAAATAGCAGACATTTTATAACCCAAACCGGAGATTTCCTTGTACCAAATACATCAGTATCAGAGACATTGCATATGACATGAGGCTTAACTCACTTTTACTTATTGGGGAATGGAGGATAACAACTTATTGTTTACCCACTAAATAATGTAATTATGGACAATAATAAAAAACTACAAAAATACCTAAATGAGAATAATAATAATAATAATAATAATAATAATAATAATGATGATGATGATGATACATTAACCCCAATAAAAAGGCTAACAACTGAGTAGAGAGTTCTAAAAGAGCAAATACAAAATGTCCAACCTTAGCAGTCATGGAAATGTACATTAAAAATATTTTGAGATTCTATCGCTTGTCCATGTTCCTATAAACAAGAAATCAAATGACAATAAAATCTCATAAAGGTGTGGGAAAAGATCACTTATCTACTGTTGGTAAGAGTATAACTGGTGTAGCCATTTTGTAAATCAGTTTGGAAGTTTCCAGACAGCTAAAAATGATCTATCACACGACCCAGTTATAACATTACTGGGCACATCTAATCATTCTACTACTACTACTAGTATAGCCCACAAAACTAGAAAGGGACCATGAGGAATGAGGGAATAGTAGATAGGTAATCAGTAAGTGGTATGCTGGTGGTGTCTTTTTATAAATTGACTGGAGGGGGGATGAATGAGAACAGGGGTAGAGGAGGATTAGTTAAAACTAAATATGTTATCAATAAGTCATATAAAAATCTTATTTGTTTGCTAATAAACAAGGAACAACTTTTAAAAAGAAAGAGAATGTAAAGTAGAACCATGTGGATGTGAAGGATTCTGAACCCATAAGGGCTAGGTTGTTACCGAAAAATCTAATGCCAAGGGTGGGCTACCTGCCACTGAGTCAAGGAGGTTCCTGATACCTCACAAACAATACAGCCTATTGTCCAAGCTGTTGGTTGCAATCAAAACTAGACAATACAATTCTGTTGCTAAAGATTTCACATCCTCAATTCTAAGACACTGAGAAATTTCAGCCAGAACAGAGATGGACACTTCTTCCCTATTGATTAGCATTCAGGTCACAGTGCCACAAGTGCTCAGCAGCCTTCTGGGGGATAAGTCATTCACAGTCTTAACCAGAGTGGACCTTTCAAGTTACCTGACCAGCCAGGGAAGATATGGTCAATCACTAGGGCAACAGTTGACTATCAATTTTGGGGGTGATCAAGTGTAATCTCATTGGATTTGAGGCCTTCTCCATGGGAGGTAATTTATTCCTGATACTGAAAGGAAATCAGGGTAAGAAATAACATACTTTCTTCTGAGGGGCCCAGGTATGATCTTGGGAGTGGCTGTTGAAGAGGAACCAAATTCTACCAGGAAATGTTACCAAGGATGAAGTACATGGAGGCATGAGAGTGTTAACAAACTTTGTAGCATTATCAGTGGGTTCCCAACTAAAGTGATGACACAGATTAGTTAAATATATAGTTGAGCAATCTTGCCCCTTATTTACTTTTTTCTCAATGCTATGAACTCTCCCCCTAAAAACCCTTTGAAAGGAATAATTTTTAATTTTTTCTCAATGCTATGACCCCTCCCCCCAAAATCCCTTTGAAAGGGAGAATTTTTTGGCTTCCAGTTTGAGGGTATATTCCACAAAAAAGAGGAGAAACTAAAATTCTTGGGTGTTGGACATTCCCAGAAGGATGAATTTCTTCATCTCTTTATTGTTCGTAATAGGCTAAGATAAATTAAGTAATGTAGCAGTGAGTAAAAGAACTGTAGATATTTCAATGAATGAACATTATTCCACTAGAGCAATTATTTGTTCCTTTGCATCCTTCAGAGCCTGGACATGGCAGCACTGGTTTGTGTGTCTGCTGTTATGCCCACATCCTGCTGACTTGATTACTGTGGCTCTGTTATGTGTTTTAAATTCACAAATTTTAATACCTCCAGATTTCTTATTCTTCACAAAGATTGATATGATGGTGTTTGTGGTCCAATAAGGATTCCAGTTAATTTTAGGTTTATTTATTTAATTTAATCATTATTTGATGTGTACATGTATGTGTGTTTCTGTTTGTTCAGGTTAGAGGACAATTTTGGCTCGACCTCATATTCTCCCTAGGGGGAAGCAGGGTCCCTAGTTGGTTACCACTTTGATCTTGAGCTTCCAGAATATTCTTCTGTCTTTGCCTGGCTCCTATCTCACCCAAAGACCACCACAACATTGAGTTTTTACTTGGGGACTGAGTATCGGAAATAAGAAACTCAGAGTGTTACACTAAATTGTTAACCATACAGCCATCACCCCAGCCCCCATTTCAATTTTCTTATAAAATATTTTTATTTTATTTTATTCATTTTCAAGCAGAGAGATAGAGAGAGAGAAAGAGAGAGAGAGAGAGAGAGCACCAGGGCCACCACCTTGTGGGTCTGGTTTATGTGGGTCTTGGGGAATTGAACTGGGGGCCTTAGGCACTGGAGCCAAGTGCCTTAACTTCTGAGCCATATCTCCAGCCCACCATTTCTTATAAATAATTCTTTTATATTCATCATGCTAACTTATTAGAATAATTCCATCAAGGACTTATTAGTGCTATTAATACTTCCAGACATGAACCAGGATGCAATCAATTTACCTATGTTTTATTTAATCTATTTAAGCAATGCTTTGTGATTTCCATTTTGCAAGTCTTTCAATTCCTCCATAAAGTTTATTCAAACTGTCTTATTATGTTGTTACTATATGTTAAATTGATTCTTATTTTCTATTAGAATTATAAATTGCTAACAGAAAAACAATTTTTTGTGTATTCATCAATGCCTAAGTTAATATTTGTCCTACGTGTATCATTTTTGATAATACATGCTATTTTTGCAATTTTCACATTTCTTGCTTTTTGTCAGGTTTTTTTAAGTTTTTTAAATTTTATTATCCATAATTAGATACACTTAGTAAGGGAATAATGTGTTGATATATCCACTTCCCCTATTTCCCTCTTCCCTGTCCCAGGTTAGTTGGATATCCTCACATTTCTGGTTTTGATGTCATTCTTTTTCTTTGTTTTCTCATTGGATTTTCGTACATGTTTTTTACTTCATAATTAATGAGTGCATACACATGCCTGTATTGTGTGTCCCTGTACATTGTATGTAGACATGTGCAGTGTATGTGGTTGTATGTGGGCACAGGCTCATTCCCTTTGTGAACAAGTATGGAAGCCAGGTGAGACTGTCTTTTGGGTACCATCCTCTATCACTTTTCTCCTCTATTTTGCTGTGATGTAATTTCTTATGAAACCTGCAGCTCACTGCTTCTCATTTAGACTGGCTGATCAGGGAGGCCTAGCTAGCCTCCTGTCTTCACATCACTCAGTGAGGTTAACTCATGTCTTTCCATGCCTGGCTTTTATTTTCATGTTTTTATTTTTTAATTTATTAATTTTTTGGTTTTTCATTATCTTTTTATTTTATTTTATTTTTGAGGTAGTGTCTCAGTCTAATCCTGGATTACCTGGTAATCTGTAGTTCCAGGCTGGAGTTGAACTAAAAGAGATCCAACTTCCATGTAATTTTCATTGAGATGTTTCTCTTTCTGGCTGTGGAGAGGTTGTTTTTGGTCAGACTGACTGAACATGGAGTTCCAGTAACTCTGCTGCTTTGCACTCTCATCCCTCCCCAAAACACGAAGGACGTTAAAGGTGTCCATGGCTACATTCACCTTTTTAATGTAGGTAGTAAAGATTAAACTCAGGTGGTCTCAGTCCCTCTCAGGCATCCTTGGGCCCTCACTTAGTCATTAAATCCTATGTCCAACTTGAAGAATTCTATGCATTTATTCATAGTTTGGAAATACATTAACCAAAGTACAAAAAATCTTACAATTCATTCCTGTATTGTTTCATAGTGAGAACTTTGATTTTAACTCAGTACAGTTCAAAAATACTTCCTCATCATGTAAAATTAATGAAAAAATTTTCTTGTAGCTCTGCCAGGTAGTGATCTCTTTTTCTGGATTTTTTCTTCCTAATGAGCATTTCTTAGGAAACAATATCCTGGAGGGGCTGGGATGCACAATCCCCTATGTGTGGTGTCTTGTGAAACAACATTCTCTTTATCTGTACCCAGCACCATGCCCTAGATGGATGCCTGTTTCCATGTCTTCAGTTTGCTTTTGTGCTCATCAGGCATGAGGAGATGAGGAGTGGGGCAGCACAAGTCCTTCTAGAAGAAATGAGCATTTTGATCTCTCTTGTCTTAGGTGACTTGACTCAAAATAGTCATTTATCATTTCCTAAACTGCATAAGTTTCTCTATTGCTCCAGGGTGTCAGGTGGCCTACGCTGAGGGTTGTATGTCTTTTCCTGGGAAGATATGAACAAGCAACTATTCATCCCAGGTAGATCACCAACTACAGACCAAGGCAAAGATACCATCAAAATACAAGTACCATCAAAGTATTATGTGGAACCATATTTTATTGGGGTACTTTACAGAGAATAAACTTCTAAATGTCATCACAATTATAAACAATAAGATTATCTTGGATTAGATTCTGTCCTTTGGTAATTTATCAAGCTTTAGGGATATTGATATTTGAGAAATACATGTCTTTGTTATGTAAAGAAATCATGGAATTATTTTGAATTATAAGATTTTAAATATGTAACCCTCATGTCATTCATCTATGGGGAGCCAATCATAGCTATAATCAGGACATGGATCTTAAAATTACAGTGGCTTCCTACTTAGGAAAAAACAGCTAAAAATTCCAAAAACAGAATATAATTCATTGATAAACAACTCTTCACAGAAATTAAAGACTTCTAAAACTATACTTTTTTTTAGATAGACTCCCAAAGAAGCAAAGTTTTTAAACATTTTACCTTATACACTAACAGCCTAGTGAAGTCTTAGCTTTTCCAAAAACCTTCTGGAATGCACTCTTGACCTCCTTATTCCTCAGGCTGTAGACCAGAGGGTTCAGCATGGGGATGACCATAGTGTAGAACACAGAGGCCATCTTGTCAGTGCCCATGGAGTGACTGGAGCTGGGCTGTAGGTACATGAAGATGATTGTCCCGTAGAAGATGGAGACAGCAGTTAGGTGGGAAGCACAGGTTGAGAAGGCTTTTTTCTGGCCCTCAACTG
>PVHP010032418.1:0-20292 GCA_004024765.1 Zapus hudsonius | reverse complement strand
AGGAGAATGGGTGAACTTGGAAAATTTTATATTACATGATATAATTTGAGCTCAGAAATATAAATATCTCATGTTCTCTTTCATATGTGGATCCTAGCTTCTAATTGGTATATATGTGTATTTTTGTGGGGGTGTGTGTGACTAGAGGTGAGGAAACCAGAAAGGAGCCCATGAGATGGAAAAAATAAATAAAAGCTTTAGTGGAGGAGCCGAGAAAGTTAATGGAACTCATATGACCTGAAAGTGAATTAAAAGGTGCCTAAACATACTTGTGACACCCTGCACTGTGTACTTGTGTGAAGCATCATTCTCAACTCTGACCACTTTAAAAGCACAATATTGTTCAAGCTGAACGATCAGGAAATAGGTCTATGTCTTACAGAATCACAAACTTGGCCAGTCCTTTATATGAAAATAACTGTATCCACCTCTAGTGTGTGAATTTGCTCTTGACTTTAATAAATGATAAAACTATATGTATACCAAAAATTGTTCAAAAATAAATGTATGACATCAGAAAAGAAAATCACAGAGGTTACTTAAAATATTTTCAAAACATTTCCAGGAGAAAAAGAGTTAAGCTGAATTTTGTAGGAAAATTATCAAAGGAACCTTGTACAGGCAAAATCTCACCACATCCTCATCTTTACACTGCTTTTAAATAATGAAGCCCTGAAAATTGTTTTTCATGCATATGGATTAGAACATTCAATTAGATATCAATTATGTACATGACTACTTTTAAGAAACTCCCAATTTCACTGTGAGATCATCAGTCCCTTTTTTCCCTTTTGTACCTCAAGCAATTTTAAGATATCTTTCAGCAATATTATAATTTCTCAGAAACCGAGGAAGTTCATGAGGCTTTGAAATAGATTTCTAACAAACCCCAAATGTTACTGCTCTAGTTTCTGGTCTTGTCCATCAATAGCACTGTCTGGTGAGTATTATACAGAGCAGCTTAAAGTGCTTGTGATCAGGTGAGTGAGAAGGGGAACAGGGCTGGGAGCTAGGTCATTCATTCATTCATTCATTTGTTCCTTTCTTTGTTACATGTGGTGAGGTAAACAGGTGAAGAGCTGGGGGCTGTCACCTGGCCCCAAGACCCACATGTGCACTTGCCGTCATAGTGCCAGTCTGTGTGTGCACCTGGTCACACCAGCACAGCCCCAACCCCCTACCCTAGCATTAGCCAGCAAAGCCACTGACTTGAGGTGGCACTAAGACCTAACCCCTGTGGTTCCAGCACACTTGCCTGCCCATCTGCTGATCTGAGGGTACACACAGTCCCAGATACACCAACTGAGTGCTTAGCATACTCAGTGAAGCTCAGTGCCAACTCCGCCCACACCGCTGAGAATCACACACCACAAGGACAGCCCCAAACCCCTCCAAGTGGAATTGAAATGGGCAGATCACACCAGAAGAAGAACATACCAGCTGAGTGCTACACATGAAACCCGCCAAGCCCCAATCGAGAAATCAGCAGTGAAACTATGAAAGAGAGAGTGCAAATGCAAGCTCAGGATGAGATGACACTAAACCCAGATCATACTTTTATGGAGTCTATGAAGAGGATAATGATTGGAATGGAAGCAAAAATTGAAAATTGCCTAGAAAAGGTACAGAACCAACTCACATGGCTTATACCTCAACATAATAAAGACAATATACAAAACTCCTAAACCCAAATCATACTCAGTGGGGAAAGACTCAAGGAGTTCCCACTTGAATCAGGAACAAGACAAGGGTATCTATCCACTCTCACGACTGCTGTTCAACAGTGCTTGAAGTTCTAGCCCAAGCAATAAGACAGGAGAAAAGCATAAAAGGGATTCAAATTGGAAAGGAAGAAGTAAAACTATCCCTTTTCACAGATGACATGATCCTGTACATAAGAGACCCAAAGAATAGTATCAGTAAACTCCTAAAGGGATAAATTCCTTCAGCAAAGTGGCAGGATACAAAACCAACACAAAAATCAGAAGCCTTCCTGTATCCAGATGATATGTATACAGAAAAAGACATCAGAGAGACTGTTCCATTTTCTATACCCTCTAAAAAATCAAATACTTTGGAATATCATTAACCAAGGATGTGAAAAACATATAATGGAAACATTAAAATGCTCAGGAAGGAAACAGAGGAGGATGTGATAAGATGGAAAGATATTCCATACTCATGGTTGATCACAACAGACCCCAATGAAATTGGAAGAATCACCAGGTCATACTTCAAAAACCTCTACACCACAAAATTGGAGAACCTGGAAGAAATGAATGAGTTTTGCCAGCTATAACACAGACAGAGGTCTAATATCTAGAACTTACAAAGAACTCAAAAAAGTAAGTACTAAAAAACAAAACAGCCCCCTCACAAAATGGGGCATTGATTTTACCAGAGAATTCAATGAGGAGGAAACACAAATGGCCTATTCTCATGTAAGAAAGGGCTCATCATCCTTAATCATCAGGGAAATTCATATTAAAACTACAATGAGATTCCACCTTACTCTAGTCAGAATGGAAATCATAAAGAAATCCAACATCAATAGTTGCTGGTAAAGACGTGGGGGAAAAAGGAACACTCATTCACTGCTGGTGGGATTGCAAACTCATCCAACCACTATGGAAAGCAGTGTGTAGACTCCTAAACAGAAAGGACACAGAGCTACCAATGGATCCAACTATCCCTCTACTAGGCATCTACCCTCAAGATTTCACACCTCAGCACAGATATATTTGCTCAACCATGTTTATTGCAGCTCAATTCATAATAGCCAAGAACTGGAATGAACCCAAATGCCCATCCCTGGATGCATGGGTGTCAATGTTATGGTACAATTACAGGATGGAATTCTACTCAGTGGAAAGGAAAAATGACATAATGAAATTTAAAGAAAAGTGGACTGACTTGGAGCAGATCTTACTTAGCAAACTCACGAAAGAACAGAGAGTCCAATGCCCCATATTCTCCCTCATATGCAGTACCTAACCAGGATAAGCTTGAACTCTAAGCAAACCTGTCAGGGTAAATGAGTGACTGTGAAAGAGGTGGAAGGAATTGGGGGGGGGAAGGGGAGGTGATGATTTATCCAATAAACTAAATCAATAATGAATCAAAAATCATAAAATTCTTACTTTCATAGAGTAAGCTTTCAAAGAAGTGGGCATTGTCTGGTAATAGGGGCCATGAATAGAAGGTGAGGAAGCCTAATCCCATGAAAAATTGATAAGACCTGCAACTCCCTGTCCCAGTCATTGGATCCTTCCCACACTGAGCTGTTGATCAAAAAGACCCACAAGGTCCCCAAAACAATACAGGATTCTGTCAAAGCTCTTGAACTACTCTCCGCAGGCCAAAGGTAAGATCCTATTGCTGAAGAAATCACAGAAAGTCAGAGAACAACACCGAGAGACCCTGCTAGATCCAGAATGGTAACCAGCCCCCAGTTGGTAGCATGTGTAGTGCTGGAAGGCACAACATAAGATGCCAGGGGAAATTAGTCAAGGATACATGGAGAAAGCAGAGACCACTGATATATAATGCAGACTCTTGCCATGAGAAGGCTGAACACACTTCCTTCTGGGAGAGATCAGTGAGCCAAGAAGTGATCACTTGGGCAATAGAGGTGCCAAAACCTGGGGCATAACCAACAGCTTTTTAATTGGCCAAGAAATCCACTCAGTGACAAGGAGTCCCATGGAACTGGGACTCAGGGTAAAATCCTACAGGAACCAAAAACTTGGGTTCCAAAGAGAAATTCCCATTACCAGAGAACTATAGAGAGGCTAATCTCAATAGAATCTTGCTAAATTAGAAATGTGTATCTCATTTAACCTATACTGACCTCACTCTCAGATGGAGATTCTGTTTGTATTTTTCAGAAGGCAGCGAGAAAGCCACAGTTATTCCAACTCTACTCAAGAGCCACAGCAGATGGCTGACATCCTGACAAGAGATGAACCACCCCAGGCCTATCTTGTAGGCCCCAAATGAAACCCTTAAGAGAGTGGTGGAATAAGCAAGAGATTTATCACCACAGCTAATCAATCAGTCAACCCAGGATAAGTCAGTGTGGCAGACATCAAAGATTTCCAACAAAACCTAAAGCAGAAGTATAGAGACCCTTAAGATCTCAACATTAAAGCAGACTTAAAACTTACCCACCATGACTCAGGGACCTGAGCGGTGGAAAGACTGTAAGAGACATGGTGGGGGAGAATATCCATAGATATTGCCCCACTCAGAAACAAGACACAAGGTGGGGGCAAACCTGGCTGCCTCCTGTGCTTTCCATAACCCCCTACCCCATAGACTGATCCAGTATACATGCTGAGGAGGATACCTAGTGGATTGGAGACAGGGAGGAGGGAAATGGGGGCACCAACACAGTATTTGCTCATACAATGTATCTAATTTTGGATAATAAACTTAAATTTTTTTCAGGGCTGGAAAGATGGTTCAGATGCATTTGCTTGCAAAACCTACCTGTCTGGGTTCTTTTACCAAGGTACACAAGTAAGCCAGATGTAAAAAGTGGTGCAGATGTCTGGTGTTTGCAGGGGGAAGAAAACCTGGTGCCTGCATGTGCACATGCCAATACACACACACACACACGCACGCACACACACACACACACACACACACACACACACACACACATGCATGCATGCATGCAAATAATTTAAAATTTTTTTTCAAAAATAAAAATTTCCTGGGAAACTTTGTGTTTTAAGTTGCAGAGATGATGTGATAAAGCTGGTTTCATTTAGCATATTTTTAGGCTGGTTGTATACTGATTTAGATATATTGAGGTCTATTGAATGTCTGCCTTAATCATACTCATAATGTTTCTGAGGTTAAAAGCTTTCTGCAGAAATGCCATCAATTTCCACAATAAATATGCCGAGATCTTTCTGCATTCAAGTCTACTCATGTATAGGACAAGGAGGGCACCTGCTTTAGTCCAAGAAACAGGATGAACACTGAGCAGCTCACTTCACGAGGGAGACTTGGCTTACCTTGAAGCTGGTGAGTCTATGTGCCCAGTGTCTGCTCAGCCAGTGTACTTGCATCTTGTCTTTATGTCTTTGTTTTGTGGGGAGGGTTATTCATCTAGCTTCCAGCAGAGTGTCTAACACATGGTAGACAGCCAATCTATTTTCTTAGACAGATGTTCACAGTGAACTTGTGCCTGCTCAGAGTAACAACAGACTTGAGAATCAAATGTGCCATGAGCTAACGTTAGGCCAGATAATTCATTCCAGGCATCCCCTGGATCATCAGTCCTGAAATCTTCAGATTCATTTTTGCAGCTTATTCAATAGCCTCACAGACCATGCTTGCAATGACTGTGCCCTTGTCTCATGAAGCTTGACTTCAGTAGCTCTCTGGAAGCATGGTGTCATTTTCCGTGATCTCCATCTTCCTTCTTTCATTGACCCAGCAGCAGTACCACTATCAACTTGGTAGGATGTCTGGCCTTGGACTACTAATATAGCATCCTCTGTATAATGACCTAGGGGAGCAGAGAACTTTGAGGTTTACCCTTTCATAAAGACTTCACATTCTTTCTAGTTTGAACCTTTACTAAGTTGAGTCTTGATCTCATGGCATCTTTCCTATTGCCCCAGTGTAGAACAGTTTGTTTATCTTTTACAGAGGTAATCTCTTCAATAATTATAATTAAAGTGGCTGCAGGAGTTATTTGCTTACATTTCTGTTCATCTGTTTTGCTCTGTACTTTCCTCTCTTTTATTGTAGATTGAATCAGGTCAGCGGAGAAAAATCATGCCACACACTCAATGGTTTTCTGCCTTGAAGGTTCCTCCACCAAGAACAGCAGTCCATTACTTTTGAGTTCAACTTCATTCTGGTTCTTGGAACATGGGCAAAATATTTCCAGTTTCTCTGCCAGAATAGCACGTGAACTGCCTCTGCCATAATTCCTGATTTAGCCTGTATTCTGAAGCTTCATCAGCCTCTGTGACAACATTTCTCTTGGCCTTCTGGTCTTAAACTCCTGCCAGGATGACTCATTAGGCTCTGCTTACAGCACTGTAAGGCTCTTCTAGTCCAAAGTTCCAAATCCTTCCACATTTCTCTTATAGGAAGAACAGGTAGATCCTAAGGGCAAGACCCACATGGTCAGCTTTATCACAGTCACAGCCACATTTCTTAGACCAACTTTCTGTATCCATTACTTTCTCGTTACTGACACAAAATACCCAACCAGATGCAGCTTAGGGAAGGAAAGAGATTACTTTGATTTACCTTTTAGAGAGGAAGTCTACAAGGGAAGGAGCTAGAAACTAGCATCACATCAGCAAGGAGGAAAGAGAGGGGGAGAGAGAAGAGAGAGAAAGAAGAGAGAGAGGGTAGAGAGGGAAGAGAAGGGGGAGAGAGAGAGAGAGAGAGAGAGAGAGAGAGAGAGAGAGAACAGAATGTTTGGCAGAAATATAAAATAAAACCTCAAGTTCTGGCCCCCCAGTGTCCTGTTTCCCCACAAAGCTCTACTTCCTAAAGGTTCCACAACCTTCCTTAAGTGTTCAAACCAATGAGCCTACTGGGGAGCGGGATTTTACATTCCAACCACCACACTTGCTTATTTTTAAGATAGGTTCAGTGCTCTTTAAAAGAAGCAAGCTGGGTGGTCCTTTTCAAATAATTGTTTGTGATATTGCCAGCGAGGAGACCTGTCTCATCTTTGTGCATGTTAGTTCCATCTTCTTTTCACTGCAGATCTTATGTAACACATCTCTTTCTCATTGCAAATCCTCCAAAATCAATGTGGCAACATTAATAGTGACCACAGCACAGCTAATGAGAAAGACTGACCCCCATAGCCAGGTGGGGGTGGAGTGAAAGGCTTTGCCTTTTCCTAGCACTTGTCATAAAACGGCACTTTAGAGGGATAGTTTCTCTTCCCACTGGAACTTTTTACTGTTTGTAACTTAATGCTGCTGTGACAGAGATGTTGAGTGGGGAACTGTCGCAGGAAGGGGCTCCCATCCCAAGCCATCCCATGTGCCAGTGATGCTTGGCCCATGCTGGGAAGCTGGGCTATCTTATCATTAAGGGTAAAAAAAAAAGGAGGGTTTGTCTTTTTCAGAGACTAAAGTAGTTAACTCTGGATACGGAAGAAGCAACCCAAGAAGTTAATATGATTCTGGGCTCTGAGCTCTGAGAAAATTGTGGCCTCTTTCCCACCTTTCCTTTGACTATTAATAGAGCAGGTCTGCCTGTACCAGGGTTCAGATTTAGCAAATGAAGGTTTTTGGTTGTACATTTATGGCTAGTTTTTCCTTTGAATGAATCTCCTTTTAGTTTCTGCTTTGTTCCCTTCATCTTAGTTTTGTTTGGGATTGTATACTTCTTAAGGACACATGAAGAATATAAACAATTTGTCAGTAGTATTTAATGAAAAGAGTGGGATGATAAAGTGTTATTTATCAGACTGAGTGAATGGATTTCCTTTTGCTGAAAGAGTACAGGAACCACCTTAAAACTCACACCAGAGACACTTCACTAGACAAAGGAGCTGGGGGTCTGAGAAACACACCCTCCTCCAAGAAGGCTGAAGGCTGCTCTCAAAGATAGTGCTGCTGACACATTGTATTGTTCTAGGTGAGAGACCTCACAAGTAGCGGTAGTATGGGCAGGATGAGCACAGGTGGAGACAACTCAGGTTGTAGTGGTACAGGTGGGAACAGCACAGGTGGGGTAGACATGGGTGGTGGCAGCTTAGGCTGTGACAGCATAGTTTGATGGAAATAGATAGATAAGCACATTATAATCCAGATCATGAGAACTTCTGTGTACATACTAAGGGATATTGAATATATATATATATATATATAATGTTTACTGCTTCTTTTATCTGCCAAACCTAGCTAGCTCTGTACTCCAGTGTACTTCTCTCTTTTCTCGCTGCTGCAAGTGCAGGTAGGTAGAAGCACTGAGCATGGGCAGAGAAGAAATTCCTGAGCCAAGTGCTGGCAGTTGGAAATCAGACCACTGCACACTGAAGTAGAAAGAAGGAGGAAGTAAGACCAGACTGTGGGGAGCACTTAGAGCACTTACTACATTCACCTTCTAATCAATAAGACACCTCAGCAGGTCTAAGGAGTCTCTGCCTTGTTATTTAACATCTCCGGTGCAATTAAATTGTGCTAAAAATGATAATTCTACAAATCTATAAACACTAAAATTTTTAAATTTTTGATAATACGGCCTCAATTATGAAGTCACAAAAGTTTATTTTTGAAATAATGAAAAGAAATAGAGCTGAGAGATTCTAAAAATTAGAGATTATAGCTATTTTATAAAAAAATAGAGATTATAGCTATGTCTATGTCATCTGTAGAGATCTGTGCCATCTCCATCTGCTCACACCAGTCCATCTTTACGTAAAACAACCCTGCACAGTTTCTCAGGACACAGGCAGACAGAACGCAGCAAGCCTCTCACACAAACTGCTTCTGGCACAGTCCTGACAAAGTTTTTTCTCACCCTTGTAAGCCAAACCTCACAGTCCATAGTTCTTCCATGAAGCTGTGCTCACAGCACAGCGAGGCATCTCTTCCAAAGCCACAGGATCAGGGTTCCAGCAGCAACAGATGACCCCACATCCTGGTCCCAAAACTGTTGCGGTCAGCATTCTAGTTGCTGCACAGAAAGAACCGAAGCAAAAGCGGCTTGTGTAGGAAGGGGTTTATTTGGCTTACGGACTCGAGGGGAGACTCCATCCTGGCAGGGAAAACGATGGCATGAGCAGAGGAGTGGACATCACCTCTGCCACAGCACTGGAAATAGCAGCAGGAAGGTGTGCCAAATACTGGCAAGGGGAAGCCTGTCCCCAACAACACAGCTCTAGCAAGGTTGTAATTCCCGAACTGCCATCAGCTGAGGATCAATTACCCAGAACACATTCATTTGTTTGTGGGGGACACCTGGATCAAACCATGACAGTCATCTATTCCTGTCATCCATTATCTATCAATCTATTCACCTGTTTCATCTTACTGCAGAGAGATACACGGCACAATTTTAGGTCTAGAGTGATAATGAGCTAATTTGTCACAAACAACTTTTGACATTGAAAGGTGCTCACCAATCAGTTATGGAACAGAGAGCTAAAGAAACAACTTAAGGGGTCCACAAGGTATGTAGTGCCATTGGGTATGGGTTGTAGACATTCAGATCTCCATTTACATAACAAAGACAGCAATAAGGAAAACAGGTTCCATTTTGAACGCCTATTGTAAACCAAGTGTTTTTAAGGATCCGCTCAAAGATAATGTTTTTATCTCATTCTGTGCTAAAACTGAAACCTCCTTAAGGTCAGAAGGCAGGTCAATTCTATTCATCAAGCTCTGGACCAGGGCCTATTTTAGTGCCTAGCTTACTGAGAAAATGTACAGGTGATCACAGCTAGCAGGGAGCTGAACATACATCGTGGTCATCTGCTGTGCTGGTGGGAACACTGTGAGGAGAACCATGTATAGTTGCATGGAGAGGCACAATCATCCATGCTGCCCTCCATCTGGAGTGTTTTAGTCAAGAAGACAACATTAGTCCTATCTCACGTACCATCTCATTGCCTCTTTCCTTGAATTGGTGCTTTGGATCCAGTGTAGCAGCCGTCCAAGCTAGCAAATATCAGGAAGCCAGCTTTCTGATGAGCGGCAGACATCACTGCAATAGCCAGGGAGATATACACAGGTGGACACATTGCAGTGACCAAGGATGGAAAAGACTCTTGCAATCCCACTTGTTCGGTACCTATCCTTCCTTGAAGACAGTAATGCATGTGTTTCAAGGTGTGGAGTATACAGGAGGTTTGGAAGCCAAGAGAGCAACTTGGGATAGCAAATAAGTGATAAATGCCTAGAAAAAGTTTAAGGAAATGCATGAAAAACAGATTTTGAAAAATTCAATAAATAGCTCTTCCCCTGCTAATTTTAAGAGTTGAGTTATTCATTTCCCCCAAGACGTTCATTAGCCATAGCAAATGTGTTCTGTTCAAGCCTCAATTCTTGTTATAAGTGCTATTCAGAGAACATCTGCGTGCAATGGTTCTCTCTCTGTTTGCAAGCCGAGCTGTGGCTCTTGCTGAAAGCAAGCTGCCAAGCGGTGGTGGTTCGTTCTCTGGGCCCAATCAAGCTGCTTCTTTCAGATGGCGAAATCACGTGGTTTTTTTGTATAACGCAGATGCTCCATCATATAAGACTAAATTACCCTAAGAGGTTGGGAAAAGGGTCTTAGGATGAGCCAAAACAGGAAGCGCTACTGTAGGTTTCAAATGCTGCTATAATCCCACATTTGTTTATGTTGAAAAGAACACAATGAAAGAATGCTACACATGATAAGTGGCACTAAATCCCAAGTAAAGCTGAGAAGAGATGAACTCATTGCCAGGTTTTCTGTGAACTGGTAGTGAGTGAGTTAGAAACCAAAGCTCTGGGCTGAAATGCTGTCCTGGGGTCCACAGGCTTATCTTGTACGTTGCAGAGTATCCCTGGTGGCTGATCTTGGCAGGTAAACACACCCTGAATCTTTCACTGTAGTTAAAGTGCCTTTAGTTACAAAATAGGTTGATGTTAGTCATGTCAAATTGGGCCTGGAAATAAAGGCTGTAATAAGTCATTTGCAGTTCAAGAACTAATTTAGCCACTGGGCTGTACCTCAAAATTTGATGATGCTTCCTGTTTGGGCTGTTTCTGCCCAGATCAGGATGTGCAAAAAAGTCTCATGGGCTCAGAGAGGGGAGTGGGGACAGTGAATTCTTGCCAGTGGGAGGATTGCCCAGCAACTAGTTTCTGATATTAAAGTTTTTTAAATCTCAAAGATGCTTTAACTTTTGAACTTTAGTACGTGAAGCTCTAACAGGGACAAAGAAAGACTTCACATGGCCACTCTTGGTACAGAAGGAAGGCTGCCAGACACTTCCCAGTCTGTCATGTGTGGAGACGTGGGCCCAGTCTCATTTATAAGCGCCAAGTGGTCGATAAGATTGGGCTCATAATTCAGTTTAGTCCAGATGCCTAAGGTCACACCCCCCTTTGATTGTCCTCAAGTTACAAAGATAGACCTTCAACAGACAAATCCATTAATGACTTTCCTAAACCTATAAGCCAATATCTAAACAAGTCCAATGTGTTTTGCCATTCAGTACAAGGAATGCCAAGCTGTTGTCCTTCCCAGGAGGACATAAACCCGAGGTGAGTGGACACTCCAGGTGAGAAGAGGCACAGCCTGGAGCTGCTGTGTTTACACATGTTGCTTAGTCTGTGTGTTGAAAATGCACCTGTGAGGAGGAAGAAAGTCCATGCTAGGAGGTCATGTAGGGGCCTGTGGCTATTCTAGGTATGTGGTCTTGTGAGCTTGTTTCTGTTGTGCTGTCTGGGGAGTAAGTAGGCCCTGTCCTGTCTTACTCCAATTCAGTGGTACTTAACTTGAGACAAATCGCCTTTCCTGACGAAATGCCATTTGGCAAAGTTTGTATACAATTTTGGTTGTCACGACCTTGGGAGCAGGATGCTAGTGACATTTGGATGTTGAAGAGCAAGCATGCAGATTTCCATTCCAGGGTGCCCAGGGTAAACACCACAGGAAAGAGTTTTCAACACAACATGTTGGTGATACCACTGCTAAGGAATCCTGTCTTAACTCGATCATGCAAATGAAATCCAGGAAGCTTAGTGAATTTCAAATTTTAGAGAAACAAAAAATTAATTTTGTGGAGCTGCAGAGATGGCTAAGTGGTAAGACTGTTTGCTGTGCAAACATGAGGACCCAAGTTGGATCACTGGCGCTCACGAAACCAGCCAGGTGTAGCCATGCACACTTGTGACGCAGGACTGACAGGGGAGACAGACAGGATGATGACTGGGGCTTGCTGGTCAGCCCTGGGAACCAAAAGGTGAGAGCTCCGGGTTCAAGGAGAGGTAGAAGTGTGATGGAAGAGAGCTTTTCACATCCTCGACATCCTCCAAGGACCTCCGAATGTGTGCACACAGGACCTATGTATCTCCACATGACAGGCATGCACACATGCACACACACACACACATGCCACACAAACACCAAAACATGGAAATACATTTTTGACTTATGTATATATTGGACAAGCAAAGGTTTAAAATTCCCCAAATATGGCATGAGACACACTTCTTCTAAAATGTTTAGCATTTATTTGGCATACAAATATAACAGGATTGCTTGCATTTTATCTGCCAATCCTGTGATCCAGTGATACCAGCATTAGCAAGCTTTCCTCAAAAGGATGGTACTTCCATTGGTTTGGAACAATTATTATACAGGAGACATTATTGTTCAAAAGTACAAGATTTAGAATAAAGCTTATCTTAATTCAAACAATTTTTGACCATCTGTATGTTCATGGATAAATTAGTTAATTTCTTTAAGCTTCTCAAATCATATGTACTAAGAGAACAATTATAATTAACTCATAATATTATTATGATGGTCAAATGAAATAATGCATATAAAATGACTCATTTCAAAAGGATAATTAGTATTTTTACTGTTAATTTGGCCTTTTCCTCAGTGATACCATAATGTTTTTAAACATAGGCTCAATTAAAATTAATTCTTCCTGGTAATATGCTTCATAGGATTATAACCACTTGCTATGTTGGATAAAACAAGAATGAGTTGCCATTTAATATTTATTAAAGTCAAACACAAATATGCTCATATGTGAAAAATCTCAATTATGCACGTTAGTTTTTAATGAAATGGACGTACATATGTACCTGCTATCCAAAAATTCTCTCAAGACTTACTCATTTCACCTTCAAAAATAAAAGGCACTTCTGTCTCTATCTATAACAATATACCACAGACTGGGTCATTCTTAATGAACAAAAATACACTTAGCTCATGATCTGGAGCCTGGGAAGCCTAAGAGCATGGGCCATCTTGATTTGTCAAATGACTGGGTTCCTCCTATATTTTATAACTAGTCTCTATTCTTATTTTCTGTAAAAGTATGTTATATATTTTGGATATGAATTCATTGCACAATATGTATTTCCACAATTTTTTTCCTATCATGTGGCTTGCATAGTCACTTCTTATAAGTGGTAACTTCTGGAGAAGAATAATTGTTTTATCAATGTCCAAAGCGTCAGTGCTTTGCTTTATGGTAGCTTTTGTGTGTGATTTAAGAAATCCTTGCCAATGGCTATTCAAAGAAAATTCCTCACATTCATGTCGCTAATACATTCAGAAGAGACTTGCGTGCAAGTCATGTGAAATGTGTGGTGAGGCAGGTATGAAAGGATCCGTTCTTCTTCATGACGTCCATCTGGTCCAGGAAGTTGCAACACCTCATAGCATTCAGTTTTCATGCATCACTTGGTCACGTAAATCAATCAATTGAATTTCAATCTTTGATTTTCACAATTTTTCTTTTTTAAATTCACTAAAATCCATCCTCCTGTTAACAATATGTATTGATTACACAAATCTCTAATGTAGCACTCATTAGCTGTAGCAGGGCAGCTGTGTCTGCATAGAGAGAACCTGTCTCAAAAATAAATAAATAAATAAACAAGCCAACAAATAATCTTGGACTTAGACCTACTATACAGCTTTTGATATGCCATAATCTATATTTTAGTTTTAAATAAATCTTTCAACTTGGTTTGTTTGACTTATGATCTGTTTAGTATATATTAATTAGTACACATTGCAATTTTTCTAGTTATCAGTGTGATAATCACTCTTACTTTGATAATTTTTAACTATTAAATATCAATTCAGCCAGGAGTATTTCTGCAATTCTGGCACTCAGGGTGTGGAGGCTGGTAGGAGGATCAGAAATTCAAGACCATCCTCAGTTTTGTATCAAGTTGGGGGCCCACCTGAACTACATGAGACCTGCTCTAGCCAAGTTGTTTTCTAACAATATTTTTGGTGACTTCTCCCCCAACCCCCTTTTCAGAGTAAAATCCCTAGAGTTTTTGAGGCTTCAATTATAGGCCAACATTTAGGGGGGAAATGCCTGTCTTCATTTTGTGCAAATTTAACATGTTAATCCCATTTAATTATAAATCTTTTTACTCTAATATTTTATATTCTTTATTATTTACAAATTTTTCATTTACCAATAGATTCTTCCTGTATTTCTCAGCACTTTTTTCAAATTCTATGTTAATTTTATTATTAAATGGAAAAAAGTCCACACATCTGAAAAATTACACAGAAAAAATTAGACAGAGGCTGAAACATTTTCTCAGGGCATTAGTATTTTTCTTTCAGAAGAAAAAAACCCCTATCTTCCTGAAGTACAAAGCAGTGTCCATTCCTATCAGGTAGTGGGCACCCTCTTCAGCCACCAACACGTCTTCTAGGTTCTTCTTTGATGCCCTTGAGTGATATGCTCAGATGTACGAAAGTTGGCTGTGCTAAGAGCTTTGCATCTCTCTCACTCTAAAGTGGAGCAAAGGCAGAAACACTTGAAGTAGACAACAACAATTACTATAATCTTTTTTATTGATATCTTAATTATCCATAATTAGATACATTATATGAGGTTATATCTTATGATGGTACTCCCATTTCCTTCCTCTCTGTCCCCAATCCACTGGGGATCCTCCTTGGTGGGCATACTGGATCTGTCCTTGGAGTAGGGGGTTAAGAATTGCATAAGAGGTAGCCAGTTTCCACCCCCAACTTGTGTGCTGTTGATGAGGGGGGCAATGTCTCTGGATATTCTCCCCCCCCACCATGGCTCTTACAGTCTTTCTGGCCCCTCTTAAGCTCAGTTTCCTGAGTCATGGTGGGTGAGTTTAAGCCTGCTTTATTGTTGAGATCCTAAGTGTCTCAGGACTTCTGCTTTGGGTTGTGTTGAGTATCCAAGGTGTCTGTCTCCATTGACCTTTCATGGGTTATCTAACTTGCTGTGGAGGTAGGTCTCTTGTTTATCTTGCCACTTTCACATAGGTTTCATTTGGGCCCTACATGATAGGCCAGGGGTGGTTCATCACTTTCCAGGATGTCAGCCATCATCCCATGGCTTGGTGGAATTGGGTTGACCACTGCTCTCTCACTGCCTTGTGAAAAATACAAACAGAATCTCTATTGGAGAGTGAGATCAGTGTAGGTGAAATGAGACACACATTGCTAATTTGGCAAGATTCTATTGGGTGAAGTCACTCTGTAAGTCTCTGGTAGTGGGACTTTCTTCTTGGAGCCTGGGTTTTTGGTCCCCATAAGATTTTGTCCTAGATCCCAATTCCAGTTAAGGGTTCCTTGTCACTGAGTGGATCTCTTAGCCAATTTGAAAGCTGTTGATTACCCCTCTAGGTTTTGGCACCACTATTGCACAGGTGATCTCTTCTTCACTTGCTGATCACTACTATAAAGAAGTGTGTTCAGCATTCTCGTGACATCAGGCTGAGTTGTATATCAGTTCTCTCTGCTTTCTCCAAATATCACTGACTGGTTTTCCCTGGCAGCTTATGTAGTGTCTACCAGTGCTACACATCCTACCATCTGGGAGCTGGTTACCATTCTGGATCTCCTAGAGTCTCTCTGTGTTGTACAATGACATTCTTTGGTTTTTCAGCAATAGGGTCTTACCTTTGCCCTGGGTGGATATTCAAGAGCTTTAACAGAAGCCTGTTTTGTTTTGGGGGATTTCATGGTTCTCTTTGATGAACAGTTCAGTGTGGGAAGGAACCAATGACTGGGAAAGGGAGTTGTAGGTGTGATCTATTTTTCATGGGGTTAGGCTTCCTCTCATTCTGTTCATGGCACCCTTTACCAGGCAATGCCCCAGCTTCCTGGAGAACATAAGGATTTTATGGTTTCAATTCATTATTGGTTTAGCTTATTGTTTAAGTCCTCCCACCCTCCCATTCCTCCCCTCATATTCCTTCCATCCCCTTTCACAGTCTCACATTCCACCTGCAAGGTTTGCTTAGAGTTTAAGCTTAACCTGGTTAGGAACCGCATATGAGGGAGAATATGCAGTATTTGAATCTCTGTTCTTATGTGAGTTCACTAAGTATGATCTGCTCCATGTTCGTCCACTTTTCTTTAAATTTCATTATGTCATTTTTCTTTTCAGCTGAGTAGCATTCCATCATGTAAATGTACCACAACTTTGATATCCATTTGTCCAGAGATGAGCATTTTGGTTGGTTCCAACTCTTAGCTATTATGAATTGAGCTGCAATAAACATGGTTGATCAAATGTCTCTGTGCTGAGGCGTGAAATCTCAAGGGTAGATGCCTAGTAGAGGGAGAGCTGGGCCCGTTGGTAGCTCTATATCCTTTCTCTTCAGTTATTCTAGTAACACCTTAGAATGTATTTGTTACAAATGTCAGAAAAAGATTTCAGGATTAAAATCTTTAATTAAGGCAATCTGTATATATTGGGGACTAATGCTTGCAAAGTATACCTTTCCCCTTTGTTTCACTTTCAATGTACCTATGTAGTTGAATTTTAAGTGAGTCTCTGATAAATAACATGTAATTGAATTATGTTAATTTTTACCGTGGAAATCAAGAAACATTTAAATAAGTTATCTATCAGAGTTTGCTCAAGGCTACCATAATGCTTGAGTCTGCCATTCGCCTCTTCTCCTTGCTCCCTTTGTTTTTCCCTTATTTGTTTTCCCTTTCCTTTCCCTGCCTACTTTGGCTTTTTCTAGAATGCCATCTGGACTGATTTATGCTATTTCAGATAGTGTCCCTTTGTTCAGTTTTCTTGTCATTGCAAATATACCACATGACTTGCACAGTCCACTGTATAAGTAGAGCAGTGAGACAACCCTCCTTCCATTTAGGTCCCGTTATCTCCTCACTTTGATTTTGTTTGATTGAGACAGGGTTTCACCCTATTTCATACTGACTTGGAATTTACTCTGTAGTCCTGGCTGGTCTTGGGACTCATGGCAAAACTCCTATCTCAGCCTCCTGAGTGCATCTGAGGAGATGTGTCATGCTGTTTATATGGTTATGAAGCTTATGAAAGGAGGTATAGGTGCTCTTCTAGTGTTCTCCTTCCTTTCCAGTCTCCCAGCTCTTTTCTTTCTGTTTCATGAACTTCCTGTGGTTGAAGACCACATATGCTTGGGCTTCAGGTCACTGAGAAATCAAGCTGGGGCTGAGCTGGAAACCTCCTCCCTGTTCACCAGTTGACAGAAAGCTGGTAAAAGCTATGGTTGCTTGCTGCCCTGTAGGAGAGAGAAGTCATCAGTGGTGGTGAACAGCTGTGGACCTTGCAAGACTTAAGATGGGCCAGTCAGGTCAAATGGGCCACCTGAGCAATAGTGGCATGTCTATTGTGGGAGAAACCAACTGCTCTCTAATTGGACTAGAGGCCCACTCTATGGGAGGGAACGCATGCCTGTAACTGAAGACCTAGTAAAAAGCCTATGGTGCCAGAACTAAGAAGCCCTAGGGGAGTAACACCTGCTGTTATTTCTCTAAATGCATATATTATGCAAATAAAACTGCCTTACAAGCACTTTTTTTTCTTAATGAACATATCCAAATAATTTTGCTGCTATCACTTTTGGCTTGAAAAGCTTCTCTTTTTCAGATGGTGGTGACCACTGGGATAATGCAAAAAAAAAAAAAAAAACCCACACCATTGTGCTGAGAAAATATGAAAGTGGAGTGCTCAACACTGGGACATCTCTATCATACTTCCCGAGGCTCAGAGTCTGTTGTGGGAGAGGTGGCGGAATGATTGTAAGAGCCAAAGGAAGGTAGGACAGCTTACAATGCAAACTTCCAGGCACAAAATGGCCTTGATATTCATGACTTCACAGTATCTGATAATACCTACACATAAAGGGAGGAAAAGATGATGACACTGAAACACAAAAGAGCCTAATTTAGAGAGAAAACAAATATGGGGAGGTAATCATAATGGTTTGTGGTCTATAATTACGGAAGCTATCAATAAAGTTTAAAAAAAGGACAGATTTTCTAAGTGACAGCTCCATTAAGATTTTCTTTTTTGAGAATGCTTTATTTTGTCATTTCATAGCAGTCTTACCTGTTGCAGAATTAGTGTTTTACAGTGCTTTTCTTTCATCATTTGAAATTTTTATTTCCCTTGGTTTCCATGATTCCAGATGGGAAGTTCACTTTGTGGCTCCCATCAGACCCTCCAGGCATCCTGGATTAACAGAAGGTGCTTTGGTGGGCCAAGCCATGTGATGAGGTCTCTCTCAGTGAGGAAGGGGGACCCCAACTCTGAGGAATTCTGAGCCTTGGCACACAGCAGTTTGTGGACAGGTTTATTTTGGTGTGCTTTCTAAGCAGGGGACTGGTGTGAGGGATCTCTCCTTCCCAAACATTGCCTGGATGCCAGGCATTTCCAGGGACTGAGGTGAGTCTCAGGTCTCTGGGGTCAAAGTTGTCCCTGCAGTGGTTCTCCAACTAATTTTATTTTTCTAGTTATGAGTTCTTCTAGCACCCACCTCAGTTCTCTGCCTTTCAGTGTATGTCTTGTGTTGACTTGTGTGCATCATTTCCAGATTATTCTCAGTAGAAAATACCAGGAAGCTGATGACTCCACTAATTCTGGTTTAATTTCCTAAAAAAACGAATGTGAATTTAGGAGTGTTCTATTACTCATTTAATTGACCTATACCCACTTTTCAAATATATTACATTTCAAGGAATTATTTGATTTTTACATGACACTAGCTTTCACCAGTTCACATTTGCAAGACATACAATTTGTTTTTCATATTACTTTAAACCTGTGAATTTATATTTATTTCATTGTTTTTATATTTATTTTCTCTTACTGGTTGCTTACAGTTGGATACTATATTTTATTAAGCTGATATTTGTCTTTTGAATAAAGTATTTATTTCATTCATATGTCTTGAAATACAAGCACAGTTCAGTGTAAATCACCTGCCTTGTCTTATTTCTTTTATTCCTGATCTTTTATTTGATATTTCTTTTTATATTAAATCACATTTTGCATTTAGCAAGTAATTTTATTATTTTATTCTTTCACTGTTAGCCTGTGAATTCTCTTTTTTTCTTGTATTTAGTGATTACCACTTGCATTTCTGCTGAAGTTATCTTTGTGTTGCTGGAAAAACATCTGACCAGAAACATCTTATCGGAGGACAGGATTTATTTCAGCCATATAAATTCCACGGGAACACTTTTAATGACAGAAACCACTGTCTTCTTTCTAAGGGTGCATATCAGAAAGATACCACCAAAGCACAAGAAGCATCAAACAGCCAGAGATCAAACTGCTCTGAACACCTTTGACTTAAGAACCACCTCCAGTGACACACCCTCTAGAAGGCTGCTAAAGATTAGAGTTGCAAGCTTAATCTTAATGATAAAAACACCTGAATCTATGAGGCCATACATTCAAATGACCAAATTCTACCCCTGGCACCATAGACTCATGATCTTCTCACAGTGCAAATTTTACTCAGTCCAACTTCCAAAGTCCCAGTGGTCTAACATTGTTCAAAACTCCCCTCTCACCTGAGATTAAAGACTGTCTTACCATTGCATGTTAGAAAATCAAAACAATTTACATATTTCTAATACATAATGGCACAAAGTAAATATTTCCATTGTGAAAAGGGATAAAAAGGAGGGACTGGACCAATGCAAAACCAATAACCAACAGGCAAACAAAACAGCTGCAGTTCAATTCCAATATCCATAGCCAGTGATGAAAGTTTTTGGATTCCAATTCCATGCCTCCAGCTGGCTGAGCAGCCTGGGGGAAATTTTATCCTGTGCCAGCAGCTATAAATGGCAGCCATTCCACAGTCCAGGTATATCCAAAGCATGCGTGGGTTACACAGCAATCCACGGTCCATCGTTGTAGCTCCATATAATGGCCGTATTTGTTCTCCAATACAGGGATTTTAACTGTTTCCCATTCTACATCTCAGCATCATTTTCTGGAACTGGTTTATTTTTATACAATGGCTTTACTGGGCCTCTACATAGAGACCCATCTCAGCTTGACATTCTTGGAACTGTGTTGAAGATCTAATGACCCTTTCTTTCCAGCATTAGACGGGCTTTCAAAACCATTACCAGGTAAGTGGCATAGGCAAATTTGTAAATCCAGGGGTTAAGAAATCTTGTCCCTTCAGAACAGCATACTGCATTAGAATTCTTCCTTCAGTTTTTACAATTCCTTTCAAAAGGATTTGTATTCTTCATCATTTGAGCCTTTCCTGAGTAGATTTCACCCTATGGTATCTTATCCATTGTCTTATTGCAAAACAATTGCCCACCCTTAAT
>PVHP010032417.1:0-20687 GCA_004024765.1 Zapus hudsonius | reverse complement strand
CTGGTTATAATATTCCTAAAGTGCCTGAGCTAATAGCAGCAGAGAGGTGAGCCTGGGGATACCAGTAGCTCATTGTAGAGAATTTCTGATCAAATAGCTCCTTCAATTTCTAGTTGTAATTCCCATTCTTCTCCTTGATATTTTTCCAAATCATGACACATGCCCAGGGCATAAGGTGCTAATCAAAGTGTTTCAGAAACGGTTCCTGAGAGAAACTGTTTCCTTCCTTAGAGATGGGAGCAGGAATAATAGTTCATTGACTTTTAAATAGCAAATTATCTTTTCTGCTGTAACTTCTCTTATGTAGGAAGTATTGTCATTTCTCAGTTAACAGCTAAGGATTCAGATGCTCAAGAGAAGAGCTAATGAAATAGTACCCAGCATCAACCTTTACTTTCTGCTGTGCTGACTACTTTTGCGAAGTTTCAACTTATCCACAGAGGGTTGGGGGTGCAGCGGCGTGGAGAGCACTTGCCTAGAATGTGTGACGTCCTGGAGTTGATTCCCAGTACCACAGAACAAAACAAAGCAAAGTAAAACTAAACTAAACGAGACAAGACAAAACAAAGCAGACCGGGCTGGAGAGATGGCTCAGCTTAACGACCCGAGATCCATTCCTCAGTACCCATGTAAAGCCAGATGCACAAAGTAGCCTATGCATCTGGAGTTCATTTACAGTGTCAAAAGGCCCAGGCATGCCCATTCTCTCTGTCTGTCTCTGTTCTATCTCTCTCTTCTTGGAAATAAATAAATAAAAGCAAAGCAAGTCAAAACAAACCAATGAATCAGCCGCAGAATGTACCAAGACTTTCTCTAGGAGAAGCACCCTGATATAGATCTTTCTATGCCTCTCTCAGCACCCAGCTGGACTGTGGAAGTCAGGTTATTATGTGAGGCAGGACAAGGCAAAGGATTATCATGGGAAGAAGTCGTGACTGTATCTTTCTCCCTCTCCTGGGCAATGAGGGATTTAAGGGCTGTTTCTTCATCTCCTTGCAGAACTAAAGACCACTGTGAATACCCGTATGCTTTACATACAGCTGGGAGCAGCTTACCTTCTTGGAATTGTCAGAGACACTGTCTCCTGACGTCCCTTCCTTCTCCACAAGGGAGGTGTGTCCAGTGTGTACTGTAGTCAGGCATTCTGAGCAATCAAGTCTGCAGGAACATGCTACAATCTACTTTTTAGAATAAGGATTTATTATGATAGTTAACCTTAACTGTCAACCTGATGGGTTATAGAATCACCAAAGAATCAAATTTCTTGTTTTAATATTATCTTTGTGAGTGTGTGTTCATATGTGTGAGGGCAAGCGTGTGCCTCGATGAGCATGTGGAGGTTAGAGGACAGCTTTAGGTGGCAGTCCTTGCTGTCCACCTTGTTTGAGGCAGGGTCTCTCATTCACTGCTAGCCGCATCAGGCTAGCTGGCCCACAAGCCTCAGGGGATGCTCCTGTCTCCAGATACTCGTACTGTTTCCAGCTTTAAGTGGGATCTGGGGATTTGAACTCAAGATCATTAGGCTTCCACAGAAAGCACTTTTCTCCACTGAGCTGTCTTCCCAGTTCTCATCAGTTTCTTAAACTAAATTTCTAGCACTTAAATATCATTAAGTTTTCAAATCTATTGATCCTATTGCTACCAAAAGGATATCTTTTTTGCAGGATAAACATGCATGATCGATAAAATGAATAGTTGTTCATTTTCAATAAGCACCAAAACCAACAAGTAAGAGCTTCATCTCCTGACTTTCACATATGTTCCACTAGGATTTCACTGTGTGCCATCTTTCTCATCGATCCTGGCATCCCTGCTACGCCAACAGCTAGCACTCCCATGGCCCTCTGGTGGCTCAGGTCCTAGTGAGCACGCCACATGTAGTCTACAGAGAGAAGTGTCAGCCATGGATCACATGGAAATGATCAGGCTGACAGAGAACGCTCCTGGTGGTGTTGCCTGTGAACACCTCTGTTCGTGTCCCATGAACACCTCTGTTCATGTCACGTGCACCTCATACTATGAGGTGTGAAATGACAGAGGTTGAAGTACCACTTTTTGGTTTTTCAAGGACCCTAGCTTTATTGTAGCAATTGCTCAGTGTGCTAAATGCTAAACTAGATCAAATACTAGAAAAGAGGCATTAACTAGAAATTTCCTAAATAAAATGGAACAGAAAGATATCCAACTGATCAAGAACCCGAGCTCTGCTCTTTGGTACTCTAGGATGCAGCCATCAATTCTGGACACTTTTCAAAACAGCTTCAATAAGTATCTTTGTAATGTGATACCTAATTCAAAGACTTCTAAAGCCTGACCTGAACCTTTAATATTTTTAGGTAAAAGAAGCTAATATATGTATAATATATATATATATATATATAGAGAGAGAGAGAGAGAGAAAGTTTACATAAGAATTATCAAATAAATTTTGGGGGGCTGGAGAGATGGCTCAGCGGTTAAGGCACTTGCCTCCAGTGCCTAAGGCTGCGGGTTCAATTCCCCAGGACCCACATAAGCCAGACCCACAAGGTGGTGGCCCTGGTACGCTCTCTCTTTCTCTCTCTCTCTCTCTCTCTCTCTCTCTCTCTCTATATATATATATATATATATATATATATATGCTTGAAATATATTTATCTGCTTGAAAATGAATAAATAAAATATTTTTAAAAATAAATCTTTGGATTTTAGATTTGAAAGTTATGAAATTTTTAAAGCAATAGAAAGTTAAGTTTCATTGTGCCTCTCTTAATAGATATTGGTGCTATTATAAATGCTTTTTTACTTGAAATAGATAAAATAAAATAGTGAACATAGCAAATGCTGGTAAGAATGTAGACAAACTGGATTCCTGGAAGTCACTTTGGCAAATATTTTGGTAATTGATTTTCAAGCTAAACACCGTTTATCATATAATTCAGAAGTTGAGCTGAATGTGGTGGTATATAGCTATAATCTGAGCACTTGAGAAGCTGAGGCCAGCCTGCTACATAATGTGACCTTGTCTCAAAAACAAAAGAAACAAAAACTCCAGAAATTACACTTATAAACATTTTTACCAGAGAATTGAAAGCATATGCAAACAAAAGCATGTACACAAAGGTTCAATTTTGCTTTATTCATAATAGCCCTATTGTAGTTTGAATGATATGTCCACCATAACTTCATGTGTATTGAATATTTGGTCTCCAACTGGTGGCAGTTTGGCAAAGTTGTGGGGCCGTTGGGAAGGGGAACCTTGCTGGAGGAGGTGTGTTGCTGTGGTCAGGCTTTGGGGTAATTTAGCCTAGCTCTAAGCCCAGTAGACAGACGACTTCCTTTCCAGTGATAAGGAGGTGCGAGCCAGGCTTCCTGTTCTAGCTTGTCATGATTTCTCTGCCATGATGAAATAAACCCCTCCCTCCCCTGTGTTG
This sequence comes from Zapus hudsonius, assembly GCA_004024765.1. NCBI lineage: Eukaryota > Metazoa > Chordata > Mammalia > Rodentia > Dipodidae > Zapus > Zapus hudsonius. The sequence goes on along the minus strand of PVHP010032417.1, from coordinate 17,274 downwards.
CTTTCACTCTGCTGTCTTGTCCCATCAATGAGAAAGTAACTGCAATGAGCCTAAATCATAAATGTCCCTAATATCTTCCAACGCGTGGTTGGTCCATACCACGAAATACTACTCAGCAAGAAAAAGGAATGAACTTGGGGGGATTGCCATTTTGGAGGCATTTGGTTAAGTTTTTTGCTTGTCTGTGGCACTGGGCATTGAACCTAGAGCCTTATGTATGTTAGGTAAGTGGTCTATCACTGGGTCATAGGCTCAGCCCTATGCTGTTTAAAAAACCTATTTAGAAAGGTCACATGCTACATGAATGAATCCATTTCTGTGACTATCTCCAATGGATAAAATTGTGGCTAGGTACCTCATGTAAAGATATCTGCTTATGTAGAGAAAAAAAAAGGTAAGGGACAAATGGTCTCAAATTTCAATGGTCCTTTTTTCTTTTTTGCTAGCTGTATTTCCTCTAGTTCTGTCATGAGTATGTATTGTCAGCATAATATGGATGATGGTGAGGAGATAAAGGTTGAACTACCAAAGTCAATGTTGCTCAAAGGAAAGAATCAGAGCTCAAAAGGTACTTGACAAAATTCAGAATGCATGACCATAGAGGGCAGAAAGCTGACAGCGAGTGACGGCACCTTCCTCTTCAACCAGGGTTCCTAACTGGAATCTGTCAACAGAAAGACCGATTATCTCCCTAAATGAGGGAGAACCCTAGGTCAAAGCACTTAAGTGACAATGTCCTGTGGGGCTCCTAAGATAAACCTTGGGCCACAAACAAGAAGGGAAAGAGAGGAAAGGGAAGGAAGTTAGTAAGCCAAGATTATGTGACATAGAGGGTGTTTCGCGTTATGAAGAGCTGACTTGGGGACATGGGATGCTGAGCTCCACTAAGACCTTCTCAGCCCCTGAGGAGGAGGAGAGGCAACATTTGTTTCTAATGAAGGGTAATTCCTTATCAGAGCAGAGCTATGGGAGTTTCCAACAATGGCTGGAGAGATGGCTCAGTTGATGAAGGGCTTGCCTAGAAAGCCTAAGGACCTGAGTTTGATCCTCAGAAACCATGTAAAAAAGAGAAGAATGGCGGAGGGTCCTTGTTTTCCCATTGCTGGGGAGGCAAAGACAGGTAGATCCCTGGGACTTTAGACTACTCAGCAAGCTCAAGGCCAATGAGAGACCCTGTCTCAAAAAAAAAAAAAAAAAGATGAGAGAAACATCCTCTGGCTTCCACATACATGCCTACACACACACACACACACACACACACACACACACACACACACACACACACACACAAAGTTAGTTCAGGGCATTTTGGGGGTCCATCACTGCCTTTGCTAACAATCAAATATGACAGGGAAAATGGATACTGGATTCTTTGCTGGGCCTCACTGACCTGAGATTGTCCAGAGGAATTCATTTAGCTCTGGACCAAGCGTGGTGTGTGCTTCTCCGTCAGTCACGGGTGTCAGCGCACGGGCGCAAGCCTACGCCCCTTCCTCTTCTACTGATTGTGATTATGTAAACAGTCTAATTTGAGTGCTACAACCTGTCATGTCAGCTGAACTGACAGTAATGAGTCTTAAGTGCACTGTTTCCCAATGCATCTCTTTTCCAGGTTGGGGGCAGTGTTCATGAATGTCCCCATCTTGGGGACAGATGCAGTCCATGGGCCTCAGGGGTTCTCAGAGAGGCAGGGAGGGCGATCTTTGAAGGAGCACTTAACTCTTCATGTTGGCACCTATTTCCCTCATGAAACTTTGAGTGGCAATTATGATAAAACACTTAGTTGTCATGGAGAAGGAGCATCTAGTAATTAAAAGAAGAATTACATATTTTACAATTTTTGGTAGCACTTTGGAGCACTTTATGGACAAGAAATCATTTTCCATGTGCATTAATTTAGAGGGTTATTTTTACCCAATAGGCCATCTAAATTCACTAGCAATCTATAGTCAGGTTTGCTTCCTTATTTAATTATTAAAAAAAAAAAAAACTTTTGCCGGGCATGGTGGCACATGCCTTTAATCCCAGCACTCAGGAGGCAGAGGTAGGAGGATTGCCATGAGTTCTAAGCCACCCTGAGACTACACAGTGAATTCTAGGTCAGCCTGGACTAGAGTGAGACCCTACCTCAAAAAACCAAAAAAAAAAAAAAAAAAAACTGACACTTTTTATTGGTAGCTTCCATAATAATAGACCACAAACCATTATGATACCCTCCCTCATATCTCTTCCCCCTCTAATTACTGTGTTTTATTTTAGTATTAATTATCTTTTCCTCCCATTATGCATAGGTATTATCAGGCACTGCGAAGTCATGAATATCAAGGCCATTTTGTGCCTGGAAGTTTGCATTATCAGCAGTCCTACCCTTCCTTTGGCTCTTACAGTCTTTCCGCCACCTCTTCCACAATAGACCCTGAGCCTCGGGAGGTGTGATAGAGATGTCCCAGTGCTGAACACTCCACTGTCATTTCTTCTCAGCTTTATGGTGTCTTTTGAGTTATCCCAGTGGTCACCGCCATCTGAAAAGGAGAATTGCTTCCTTATTTTTGAGGCAGGGACTGTCTATGTAGCCCAAGTTGGTCTCAGACTTGTGATCGTTTTGCCTCTGCTTCCCAAATGCTGAGATTACAGGTATGACCATCATGCCCAGTTGTCCAGATAGTCCTGAATCTCTCACAATTATGGAAGTGGTCCTGTGCTAGAGGATGAAGATGGGGATGGAACAGAAGAATGACAGAGAATTCAGACTATGGTTACTGGAATCAAAGCTGAATCCAAACACCCGGTGGCTCCCCTCCTCTGTCTCCCCCACCATGCCCAGTGCACTGCACTAAGGCTCTGGGAGGAGGGAAAGGGGAAGCGTGGAAAGCTGTAGAACAGTGACTACGTTGGGCTGGAGATAACTCAGTTAGTTCAATGCTTGCCTAGCAGATGTGAAGTTCTGGGTTTAATCCCCAGTGCACTGAGTGTGTTGGCACATAACCCCAGCACTCTGAAAGGTGAAAGCAGAAGGAGCAAAAGTTCATGGTCATCCTCAGTTATCTAGGAAGTCCAAGACCAGCTTGAGATATATGAGATCCAGTCTCAAACAACAACAACAACAATGACAAAGTGTCTAGGTCGATGCAGGAAAGGGGATAATCCTAGCAGAGCGTGTCTATTGGGGGGCTATCTGCCATCCTTTGAGAACTAACAGATATTGGGGTACTCTTTTGTTACTGATGGGACATGGGCTTATGGAGTGAGGATGGGGACATTTGAGGCCTATTAAAAACCTAGGGATGCCTTGCTTCTTCCCACAGCTCCTTCTCATTTCTGCCTTGGAAAATCTATGGGACTGTGGACATATCAGAAGAGAGCTCACAGCTCTTGGGCTGATGGCTCCTTTGAACGTCTCTTGGGATCCAGATTCTGAAGACTGATAATGGTGCCGGTGGCAGCATTGGGGATGTTGCCTTCTAGTGACACCTTCAAAGAAGAGAATAAGTTCTAGCCTTCTTCCTTCTAAAAATACCTGTCCAAAGGCGGAGGGCGTAGCTCAGTGGTAGTAGGTCTGCATGCCTAGCACTCCCAAGCCTGCATACCACAGAGGGCCCAGAAGGTTTTGTGGCAGAAAGGCCTGGAGAAGTCATCTCTTGCAGCTGCTGCTATTCCCAGTCCTCAGCAGTCAGCTGAAGGGATGGAGATGTTTTGCTCGAGGCCAACCTAGGGGTAGCTTTTCCTCAGCAGGTTCCTTTTCCCTGGTGTTGCCTGGAATTGTTCATTCCTTCTCTTAAAGCTCCTTCTGACTTTGTTAGCAGGTCTGACTAGGGCACTCTCAAGGGGCTGTGGTTCCTGAGTGCCAACTAAGCACTGAACCACTAGGCATGGGAGACATACAGGGGGGCAGGGAGATTTTTCCTAATCTCAGAGTGCTAGTGTCTAATGGAAGACAACAAACACATCTGTGATGGTTAAGTTTTGGTGTTAACTTGACCTTTTTAGCGATCTTGGGTGGTTCTCTGATGTTCACAGGAAGGCAACCCTCTCAGTAGGGGGAAGGATATAAGGAAGCTCAGAGGAGCTAGACACAGACATCCTTTCCTGGGAGGGCAGTGCAGAAAGGAAATTTCAGAGACTCATGGAGTCAAATCTGGAAAAGGGTTGTAAGACCCTGCCCTAAGGAATACAGAGGGGAAGCAAATCTCTCTTTCTCCTGCCTGTGTGCTGTTGAGTATGTGGTGCTGGTGATGGCTTTCTCTCTCTGCTTGAACTGTGAAAGGGCACCAGCCTCGTTCACCATTATGGAACTTCCCCTGGATCTGTAACTTCAATAAATCCCTTCCTCCCATAACTGTGCCTGGTTTGGAGGTTCATCCCTGCCGGGTGTGGCTGACTGTGACACCGTCATTACTGTACAGTGTGACATCCATACTACAAGTGTCAAAGAGAAGCTAGAGTAGGAAGTAGACTGGGGAGGCCATGAGACTTGAAGGGAAAGAAAGCTGCTGGAGATTTAAAGGGCAAGAGGAGGGAAACTTTACCAAGGGCTTTGGTGCTCATGCTTTGTTTAAGGCGCTGGGCTGTGTCACTGGAAGAGAGACAGGCAGTGACTTCTTATTCTGACTTTCTATGCTTAGGGCAATTGAGTCTTTAGTTTAGAACTTGATCTTTGCTTCCTTTAAATTCTTATGAAAATCTCTGAAAAGAAGTGAGAGAAAGAGAGCTGACAAGGGTTTGAACCCACAGCCTCATACATGCCAAGCAAGTGCTCTACAAGTGAACCATGTTCCCCAGCAAAGTGTGCGCGTGTTTTCCTGAGTGTGTGTGTGAGGGAGGTCAGTAGCTCACTGTTTTATAGGCTGGTCTTGAGCTCCTGGCTTCACGGGATTTTCCTCTTTCAGCCTCCTGAGTAGCTGGAACCTTAAAAAGAAAAACAAAAAAAGTCACTTTTCTCTCTCATCCTAGATTGCCCTGAAAAAGAAATGTAGTGCTTCCCAATTATTACTCACTAATAAGAGTTGAACAGAATAATTAAAGAGTAAAATCAGCCGCCCCCTTCCCTGGGATCCTGCAGCGATAGAGGGTGGCCAGCAATGTCCAGCAATGCCCAGCAATGCCCAGCAATGCCCGGCCACTCTGCCTGGAAAGCCGACTCCAGAAGTGGCCATGATCTGGCAGGTAAACCCCAACCAAGGATGAGCACCTCCAGGAGAAGAATCCAGACTCTCATGGCTACCACGGAACTACCTTGGGGGGTGTCGTCCTGCTCCTGGGAACTACCTCTCTGGCTGATCTGACTGGCTACAGGATGCCTGAGTGCGCCCACCGGGAAGAGAGGCTGTGAAATACGGAGAAGCCAGGGGCCTCCGCATCATGAAGTCCAGCTACTTGGACCCCAGCAAGATCCAGTTGCCAGAGGATGGCTGAGCAGTTGCTGAGCAGGAGCCCCGTCTTCCTTGCCCTCAGCCTGCCATTCTGCCCGATCCCCAGAGCACCTAAATAAAGGGGATCGAAAGTAATAAATAAATAAATAAGTAAATAAATGAATAAAATCACAAGTTTATGGGAAAGTAGGTGGTCCTTCGGCATCAGGCTAAGGACTCTGGACTTTACTCATAGCAGAAGTGAGGATTTGTTGTGGACTTCAATGAAGCCACATGTAGTGGACATTACTACTCTAGCTATTGGCTATTGATAGACGTAAGACAGTGCCAGCTGGGACCCGTGGCCCACATGGGAGCCAGAGGTTGGAGGATCTTCAGTTCGAGGCTACCTTGGCTGCATATTGAGTACCAGCCAGTTTGGGCTATGAGAACCAGCCTAGAAAGACAGAAAAAAATATATCTATTAGTAATTGATTCAGAGAGCTTAGTAGTAAGTATTACATTTTTATTATTACTTTTGGAAAACAGATCCTCTTTGTTCTACTAGGATAAGATCAACTGATATAAAAAAGACTAAATTTTTAAATATATGCATCACTGATTTGTTGCCCCGTAACTATGATTTTCACAGTGAAAATCTCATTTCAATGTTTGCCTTTTAATTAAAATGGGTATTTCAGCATTAAAAAAAAATCATTTTTAAGGCATTCCCTACTGAGCTGCAGCGTTTCAGACACAGCAGGGGTAGACTATTTTTTTTTTTAAAAACCCAGCCAACAATTAATGTCAGGATTTTATATTTATCCTGCTAATTATGGTTAAGACAAACCCTAGTTTGTCCAGGACTCCAAAACAAAGAAACCTCTTCCCCAAGAGGCAACTTACTTGCAAATTTGCATATTAATTACCGTTTACTACCTTTGTCCCCATGGTTGATTATTTCTAACAAAGAGCAGGACATAGCATGGCGTGGGTCATCTGACAGGCAAGAGACAACCTAAAATACAGCTCTCCCTCTCAGAGCAGTCAGGACAGCCGCCTTGCTAACTAGCGGTGATGTGACAGGGGAACCCAGGTCCTCCCCTGGAGCAGGAGGTCAATGCATCAACAACCATAAAGATTTCTGCGATGCATTTTAATAAAGAACAACAGAGATAGCTCTGGAAAATCGCACCCACATAAGATCACCTTTGCTTTATATGCACTTCATAGTAAAAGTATTCTTGATCCATGCAATACAGGTGGAAGATTATATAACACATTGCATTTCCAAAGGAGACTTGTATTTTCCAATTAAACTGAGCAAGTTCCAAAAACCTCTTCTTGCTTTCCTCAGTCTGGGTGCCAATTCCCAGGGTGCCCTGGGAGGAGTTGCCCTCAGATTCCGCCTGAAGGTGTTGGACTGATTGGGGCACTCGCTTGTCTATCTCAGGAAGTCTAGGGAGTATTGAAGAATTTTAACTTGGATGTAATTGGAGACAAAAATCACATTCAGTGATTTGAAGACACAGTCCCTGAAAGGAAGTCTTTGTGCTCACAATCCGGAGAAAGCAAACTCCGCTTCCTCCAGAGACAAAGTGCCGTCCAACAAAGCCTCTGACACAGGCAAGAGGCCAATCAATGGGGGAAAATTTCATCCTGACATAAGCATAATACATTATGCATGGTAATCTTCAGAATGTGAAAGCCACTTAATGGAATCATTCGGAAGAGCAGGGACTGGTGTGTGCAAGGTGGTGAGGTACAGGAGTGTGAAAGAAAAGCAATGCTTCTGTTTTCAATCTGTGAAACAAGCAAAGAAATACTTTCACAAATTTCTCAGCAGCCATGGATTGGGAAAGTTCATAGTAATCTAACAATAGTATTTATGATACTAACAGTTGTAGAGTGCTTCATGAGTGCTAGGTCCTTGGTCAACATCATGTCATGGAATCAGCTCAGCTCCGTGAGGGAGAAGAGTCGAGAAGACACAAGTTGCATTGAGTCAAAAATGAAACAACCCTCTTCCAAGGCCAACTCTGCACTGGTAGAAAGTGGTAGAGCTTGAGCCCAGATGATCTTGATTTGGGATTTGGGGTTCAGGAGGGGTCCCACAGATTTATGGACCCCACGTTTGGGTTCTGTCCTAATCTATAATGAAGAATAATAAAGACAGACTGAAGACTGAAGAAGGGCAAATTATGAATTACTGAGTTTATTTGGAAAAAAAATCACAAATTGTGGAGTTTGTTTAAGGGGAATTGGGATGTGAACACATTTTCATGTGGAAAAGATATTTAAGGTGGGGTTTAGGGGAAATGGAATCAAGCAGCAAGCTTGTGGAGAGCTCGAAGAACCAGAGGCTCCAGGGAGGACTGGAGTGGGGCCTCTTGGCTAGAAATACGCATGGCATCTGCCATGTGCTTTCTGAGAACTTTGGGACGGATAGCTGAGGGGCACACTTGGCATCCCTGCATGCTTTTTCGTGGAGGGAAGCTAAGAGAGCAAGCCGAGAGATTTCAGGGAAGTCGAGCTGAGGGGAACTCTCCCAAGATCCTCCCGTGGAGGGAGGCTAAGGGAAGGTTGCGGGAGCACCCACGTTGTAGATCCAGAGTGTAACTACACACAAGGTGGGTTCAGAGACCCTAGGAAGGTAGTCCATGCCAGTACAGGAAAAGTTGTCCCAACTGTAAAATCAAGTCAAGCCGAGAGGCTTAGAGAGGAGACAAGGCCTATTCTCCATCCCCACGGGTGGGGTCAGGTCCACCCAGGGTAAGAGCTGATCACAGGCAGGTCTCTGGAAGAGAAAGAGGGTGAGAGAGAGAAAGAGGGCGGGAACACCACTTTTATAGTGTCAGATGCAGGTAGGCAGGGGAAAGACTGGATTGGTTAGTAAATTTGGAGGGCGGGCCCCATAATTAGCCCACATCTGTGGACAGCAGGGGCGTTGTAGACCAGGCTGGGTCAGACACGAGTTCCAGTGCTGCCAGTGTGAGATGGCATTTGGAGTGGCATCTCCTGGTTCTCCCTGGGCCTCAATCCCCGAAGCTAGCTTTCTGTTCTATCTCAGTCTGAGGGGCTACCATGCCAGACCACCTCTCCTTTGGGCTGTAAGAAAATGGCTTAGTTTCCTCATGCACCAGGCTGGTTGGAAGGTTGGATTTCTTTTGGGGAGGGTGGGAATGGTGGGTAGTGAGCTAGGGATCAAAACCGGGCTTCTCTGCATGTGTGCTGTCTACCATGGGGTTAGCTGATAGACAGGAACAAACCCTAAAATGTGGCTCTCCACTTTCTAAGCTGGTAGGAGGCCGAAGTGCTGATGTGACCAGAACACAGTCCCCATCCCCGGTGCAAGAGGTCATTACAGCAAAGTCCCTTAAAGTTGGGATTTGATTTCAATTCTGTTTATTCTCGGGACATTTGTAGAGTTTGTTGGTTCCTGACTTAGAGAAAATATTCCCTTCCCTTTTCCTAACTGATTCGTGGATGAGGTCTTCAGGAATAGCAGTTAGGTATGAGGGTGCCGATGCAGTGCTTAGACCGGTCAACAGTACTAATTGGAAATCTGAGAGAGCGTCTGGGACCAAGAGAAAAGGCCAAGCAGACCCAAGGCCAGAGGATGGGATGGCTTTAGTGCTTTCCCAAACTTCTCTGCTGTGTGTGCCCTCAATACCTCAAACACTGCCTGGAATAAAATGAGCATTCAATAAGTAATTGCTAATAGTTAAAAATCTTGTAATTTTCCCATCAATCTGTCTCAGGTCCATCTTTCAAATGACACTTTACTCACACACTGCCAGACCTACACCTCCTCACAAAGATCGCCCACCCTGTCTTCCCAGAAGGGAGGGAACCTCCTTAGCCTGCCAGCAGGGGTCACTCATTTACACAGGCAACACTTTATCTTTTTTCCAAACCTCGCTCCTAGCCATTTGACTGCTCAGGAAGGTGGGCAGAGATAGCAAGCCCAGACCATTGACTGCTTTGGAAGAGAAGAGGTCTCTAGTGATCAAAACAAAGCCTAAGACATGCAAAAGAATCCCCACAGGGGAGAGGCCTGGGGAGAGACTGGAAGCTGGAGGTCAATTAGAAGTCCATTTGAGGTGCTAATTGTGGAGATCAGGGCCGGGAAAATAGAGGGGAAGGGACAACATGAGGACATAGTTGAAATATCTTCAAGAATTTGGTAAATTAGTAAGGAGGTAAAAAATAATGGAAAGGGGAGGCAGCACTCAGGAGGCAGAGGTAGGAGGAGTTTGAGGCCAGCTTGAAACAGTGAATGTCAGGTCAGCCTGGGCTAGAGGGAGACTCTACCTCAAAATACCAAGATAATAATAATAATAATAATAATAGTAATAAAGATAAAGAGAATGAGAGAAAGTGAAGTGAAGTGAGTTGAATTGTGCCACCTTAGCCATCTGTATGGAACAGGACAGATAGCGTTAGTATTAATTTTGAGGTCAGGACTGGACTAGATTTTGTCCTGATGAATGTTGACGTACTGGCACTGGAGAGGTTCGCTCAGTGGTTAATGGTGCTTGCTTGCAAAGCCTACCATTAAGGGTTCGATTCCCTAGTAGCCACATAAAGCCAGACACACAAAGTGGCGCATGCATCTTGTGCAGTGGAAGAGGTCCTGGTGTGTCCGTCCATTCTTTCTCCCCCGTCTCTTTATGTCTCTCTTAAATAAATAAATAAATAATAAATGATAACAACTTTTTAAGCTGACACACTGACACATTGATTCGTTCACGCATGCCAGCCATGGCTGTCTACCCCGAGGAGCATGTGAACAAAAGATCTCTGCTTCTGTGACGTTTGCATTCTAGCAAGGGAGACAGGCAATAAACGAGGAACCTGATAAATAAGTAAATTACAAGGTAAGGCAGGGACAAGGTGGCTGGAAGCCATTACGGTTTTAAAGCTGGTCTCAGACAGCACTGTGTGCTTTCCTTTCCCTGTGATTGGTGGCTTGTTAGTCATCTTCTGAACAAGGTGACAGAAGAAGAAATTATGGGGCACTGGCTACTGGGTGATATTTTAATATTTTTTGTATACCACATCTGGAGGCAATTAAAAAAAAGAAAAAGCAAGCCCAAAAGGGAAACTTCTCCAAAGTTCCCGTTCCCCGAATCAGTTTCACAAAGATGAAATTCAAATGAGTTGAGCCTGATAATTTTCAGCAATTTAAATGTCATTGCCATTCCTAGGAGGAAGAGCTTTGTTTATAAATATCTGGGTCACTAGGAAATGTAGCCTCATTTTTCACCTCCTCCTGATAGGCTCAGCCGGTCAGATCCCAGGCGGAGGGGCCAGGAGAAGACAGGAGCAGGATCCCTGGGCTTTGGGGAGGGGGAGTTGAAAAAGCTCATTTTATTATTTCTTGGAAGATAAACTGTAGAGAGTTGATTTTTGGTAGAGGCCATGGATTTAGACGATTTCTAAAATCTTTCCTTGCTTGGGCCATATGCTAAATTGCTGTCTCTACAACAGGATCTGGTGACAACGTGCTTATTTAGGGTCTTCAGAGAAGGGGTGACCCAAAAAAGAAGGAACAGCTGGCAGGGAGAAACCTATGATTCTAATAAGTAAGGCAAACAGACAAAACTAATTCCTTGATGTGGAGATGAACCGGAAGTGGAAGGGAAAGGTGTGCCCTGCTTTTTCTGACCAGTGCAGTGGCTGCCTGAATGTCCCCTTCGCATGACAAAGTGCTGGGTCTTTGGGACTACTGGGCTCTCCATGAGCTTGCCAGTCAGGGATCGATCGGGAGGGTTTGTAATGTAAATATTTGCACGTTCAGAGGGGCACTTGCACCCACTGATCTGTATAGAGAAACCATTTTCAGTCAGGAAGCCTCAGCTAGCAAATATCCTCCCTAGAAATGGCGTGTGTTTGATGTAAGGCTAGTGATTTCCACTCCTCACCCCTACCCAATCCACTGATTAACACCTATAGGTGCTTATGACTGTGAGGTGCCAGGCTCTAACAAAGGAAGTCAACGTGAGTTAATAACAGCACAAATGAAGCCACTGTCCCAGAGACTTCTTAGTAATTAGTTCCACTATTGTAATGAGAACATTTGAACCCCAATTGGTGTACTTCCTTACTGTCCCCCCCACCCACAAACACACAGAGGCACACCCACAGGCATACACAACATGGTATGCACACTGAGGCACATAAAAATATATACCAACAGACACCATGCTTAGGTACACAGAGACAGACAGACAGACAGACAGACAGACAGACACACACACACACACACACACACACACACACACTGAGCCATACTCCAAGAGGCACACACCACACACATAGATGGCTTCAGGCTTTTTTACACAGTGCCTGCCGGCCTGGCCTGGGTCCCCAGGGTTTCCTCGTGGAAGAAATGCTGATTAAGCTGACTGGTGCTCACAGTTGGCCATGGACCTTTCTGCTTCTTGTCATCTTCAAACAGGCTTAGTCCAAGTTTGTGTTAGTCTACAACCCCGAATACCTTTTGTCTTGATCAGACTTTATTCTTATCTCTTTTTCCTGTTTCCTCATATTTTTCTAAAGGCCACAAACTCATGAGACATTTCTGAAAGTGGAGCAGACAGGAAAAGCACCAAATTTTGGGATGTTTTAAAATATCTACTTATAGAATTTTTCCAAAGTCCCTCTTCCTGGGGTTTCACAGATGGGGTTCCCCCTCAATTGGTCTTGAAAACCAAGTTAATCACACAAGCATTTGATGAGTATCTGCTTTCTGTTCCTCTTTGTTCTGAGAGAGTTCTGGAGATGAGGTAGGATTTGTCCCTGCCCTTGAGGAGTTTAAAATCTAATTGAATAAGAGAGGCAACTCTAATTAAGCCAAGAATTCACTTTTGAGTTCTTGAAGTCACATGTTTGGCTTCAGTGTTTCTATGTATATAGTGTTCGTTTTAATCTATGTAACAGTAAATTGGTTGTTCATGGAAAAACGTCCCTGAAATCCAAATAAAAGGAAATCCAATACAGACACTGGGAGAGCTTTAACGAATTTTCAAGCTAGTTTGGTGTACTTGGCTCTACTCCTAATGTCCTTTGCTCCAGACTTGATGGCTTGGAACTCACCCAGTTCTGTCTTCCACCTTTGGAGAGAGGGTCGAACAAGCATAGTCCAGCTCTCCAGAGGAGGGAATCGTCCAGCTCAGTGGGGTGTTTGGGGGGGGGGTACACGACAGATTGCAGCCAGAACAGTGAGGATGAGGGGACCTGTCACTGGAATCTTGTTTGGAGTGGCTTCACTGCATTCATTTCAGATAAATTCTTTCTCTCCCCCACATGATCTACTGCAAGGAGTGGGGGGGAGTGCTTTGTGCTCTTGGATGAAAGGTACATTATATAATACCCACAGAAGGGGGTTGATACATTTTAGGAAAAAATGGCATTGATAATAGTCACATCTAATATTTTTGAATATTTCTGTATGAACGTGTATGATACGTGTGTGTGTGTGTGTAAGTGCAGACACATGTGTGCCATGATGTGTGTGGAGGTTAGAGGACAACTTTGGGTGTAAGTTCTTGACTTCCACCTTGTTTGAAGCAGGGTCTTTTAACGCCTGTCACTGCATAGGACAGGCTAGCCGGCCTGTGAGCTCCTGGGATTCTCCTTCTCTATCTCCTTGGAGGGGCATTGGGATTACCGGACACTCCCCTATCTGGATTTTCCATAGGTTCCTGAGATCCCAACCCAGCTCCTCACCCTTGTGTAGCTAGTGCTTACCTCACTGAGTCATCTCCCTGGCCCAATACCTATATTTGTATGTTCGGTACCAAACTAATGATGGAAATAGATCTTTTATTTATAATTCTGTTTTATATCTGCTGGCCCCAAATTTGTCAAGATATTCATTTCTAAATGAAGCCCGTCTATGATCTTGTTTGTAGTTGATAACTTGAGTGATGATCTTATAATCATAATTATATTTACCCTACTTTTGTGTTCTGAATTTTCCACAAGAGGCTATGCAAGGGCTGGAGAGATGCTTCAGTGGTTAAGGCACTTGTCTCCAGTGCCTAAGGCCCCGGTTCAATTCCCCAGTACCCACATAAGCCAGACCCACAAGGAGGTGGCCCTGGTTCGTTCTCTCTCTCTCTCTCTCTCTCTCTCTCTCTCTCTCTCTCTCCCTCTCTCTCTCTTTCTCTCTGCTTGAAAATGAATAAATAAAATATTTTTTTAAAAAAGAGGCTATGCAAAAAAGAAGAGGCCAACGAAGCTTCACTAATCTAAAGAATAGCTCAAACACGATGACATAACAAAGAAACAAGACTTCCCATCATCTCCTGAGCTGAGCCCTTCACTTGGCTATCCATGAACGAAATGTGTGGCTGCTGCTCTGCCCAGGGAGGCAACCGAAGTTCAGCGAGTTGAAACGTCTTGCTCAAGGAATTGAATCCTCGCCAGGGCCTACGTTCTAGATCCACCGCACAGCTGTATGGGTTAGTAAGGGCTTAAGGGCAGGATACTATATGCTTCATCCTACCAGTCCAGCCAGCTTGGGGTCCTGGAGTCAGAGGATCTACTTCTAGCTCAAAAACCAAGTGTCCTAAACCAATATGTACACTTTATGAAGACACTCAAAGCAACCAGGCTGGCTGATGATAGCTTTCATGCTATGGAAATATCTTTTGTGAATGTGCATAAACATGTGGATGAAAGTTGGAACCTTGGGGGTAACCAACTATCTTTCACAAACTCTCTATAAGGTTAGGTTGAAACTCCATTTTATAGATGAGAGAAAAAAAAAGCGGCCGAGAAAGGTAGAAGCTGAGAGACCAGTGTGCAGTGAGGTTAGAGCCGGGGAGTGTGATGGAGTTGGAGTTCAAATCCAGCCGATATCTCCAGGCACACTAGTCAGTGCCATGAGAGAATCTGGCTCTTTTTTCCCTATAAAAAACCAGCTCTGTTTAAAGCCAAGAGTGAGTCAACCAAATTCCTACCCAGGGTCCGCGAAGGGGCGGAGCTGGGTGGAACAGAATGGCAATGTCTGTTTATCACTAGGCAGAACTCCTTGCCCTGTTTGACTTGAGTCTGTTGGACCAAACTGAACAGAAGCGAATTGTCCCATCTGTTGTCAAAACCATCTTCCCCGACTTCAAAGGCTGGAAGTGGAGCCCCAGGTCCCTGGCCCGAGGGGCGCTGCTCCTGGCTGTCATGCCAGCTGACTTCGCTTTGAATCGGAGGCTCTCGCCACCCCCATCCTTCTTCTCTCTCAGCCCAAACAGGCTCAAGGCCCAACTTGTGTTTGAAGTGGACGTGCAACTCTTCACACGAGCTGCTGCGAGGTGCCAGGGATTAGAGGAAGCGGCTCCCCACGGGGCCGGCCTCAGCCAGGGTGTGCTTTCAGCTTCTGGGGTGATAATGGCGTTCTGGGCTTTTCTACCAGGGATCTTAATTAAAGTGGATGTGTGAGTCTTGGAGGCAAACACAGGCCAAGCAAGTTCTTGTGGGAGCTTGCCTGGCCACTGAGGCCTGGGTTCCTAAAAGCAAAAGAAGGAAAGAGCTAAGCCAATTGTCTCCTAAAGAAAGAATCTCTGCTTTCCTGTTAATTACCTAGAGCTTTCCCTCAGAGGTCATTTCTACTGCAGAAATCATCAGGAAACCAGACTGGAAATGCCTTATTGTTGTGTCATAGGTTTGAGTGACACTTTTTCTTTTAATTAATTAATTAATTAATTTAGAGGCAGAGAGAATGGAGATTGGGCAGACCAGGTCTTCCTGCCACTGCATACGAAATCCAGACACATGCAACACTTTTTGAGCCTTTTTTCATGTGGGTCCTGGAAATCGAACCCCAGGCCATAAGGCTTTGCTGAGAAAGCACCTTTAACCGCTGAGCTGATCTAGTCCTTGGGCTCCAAGTGGCAACTTGCTTCTTCCTGGGAATATTCTAAGGAAATGATAAAATATAGGCCAATATGATAATTTGTTACCTAAACTTCATTTATATATACTAGTTACTACCTAACAATGGATGATATTTAGATGGAAATATTGAGTTGTTTAGATCAACTATCTCCCTCTAAACATTTCAAATATGGAGTTGGGGCTGTAACTCCGTGAGTAAAATACGTGCCTAGCATGCGCAAAGCCCTGGTTTCAATCCCCAGCCCTACACAAACCAGGCATGGGAAGCCCAGCGCTCAGCAGGAGGAGGCAGAAGAAGGATCAGAAGTTCAAGGTCATCTTGGGCTACAGAGCAAGTTTGAGACCAGCCTGGGCTATGTGAGGCCCTTCTCAAAAAGCAAATCTCAAATGTTGCTTCAAAGAGTAAATATTTTACAATGAAGGCAAGGAAAGTAAAATATAATAATCTCTTTTCAGAGCTGGAGGTATATAGCTTAGTGGTGGAGCACTTGCCTGGAAAATTCACGAGGTACTGAAGGAAAAAGAAAAAAAAAAGTACAAGGAAGGGAGGGAGGGAGGAAAATGAAAAACAAAATGAAAAGAAGATTCCTTTTCCTTGGAAAAAGACTTGAGCAGTAAAAATGGCAGTAATATATTTTTTTGTGGGCTGGGGGTGTGGCTCAGTGGTAGAGCACCTACCTCTTATGCACAGGCCCTAGGTTTGATACCCACAACAGCAAAACAAAGCAAAACAATACAACAACAAAAATCCAAACAAAATTCAATAATATATTCTCATGATTTTATTTGAGTATGACTATTTGATTAAATGTTTTCATTTTTTTTTTTGAGGCAAGGTCTTTAGCCAAGCTGATCTGGAACTCATTCTGTAGCCTCAGTCTGGCCTTAAATTCATGATGATTCTCAGTTGAGTATGACTTTTTAAAGTTATAATTAGAGAATATATATGATTTAAGAATTAAAAAAATAACACTTTAAAAATTATTTATTTGTTTGTTTGCAAGTAGAAAAAAGTTGTAAGCAGAGAGAGAGAGAGAGAGAGAGAGAGAGAGAGAGAGAGAGAGAGAGAGAGAAGAATGGGTGTCCCAGGGACTCTAGCTCCTGTAAACAAACTCCAGATGCATGAGCCACTTTGTGCATTTGGCTTATGTGGGTACTGGGGAATTAAATCCAGGTCATTAGGTTTTTCAGGTAAACACCCTAACCATTAAGCAATCTCTCTAACCCCAAGAATTAAAAATTTTAACAGACATACAATAATTATTCATACTTAGAGGACACACTATGATATTTCAGTTTATGCATACAATGTATACTGATCAGATCATGGTAACTGTCATATCCATCACCTCATGAATTTGTCATTTCTCTGTGTAGGGGATATTGAAAATCCTCTCTTCTAGTGATTTTGAAATATACAATTAATCATTATCAATTAGGGTTACATTTTAGAAGATGTTCAGTTGTGGGAAAAGATACCACCTCCCTCGGTGGTCTGGGGTTCCACAGGCCCCTTTTTGAAGCTAACAAGGCTTTGGAAGCTTCAGAAATGAAGACAGACTCAGAAATATAGTGAAAGCTGAAGCAGCATAATTCAATTTTATTGGAAGCAAAAGCTCCCTTCAAGAAGGGAGGGGGGCTGGAGAGATGGCTTAGTGGTTAAGGTGTTTGCCTGCAAAGCAGAAGGACCTGAATTTGATTCCCCAGGACTGATGTGAAGCCAGATGCACAAGGTGGCACATGTGTGTGGTGTTCATTTGCAGTGGCTAGAGGCCCTGGTGTGCCCTGTCTGTCTGTCTGTCTGTCTCTCATTCTGCCTCTCTCTGTGTCAAACAAACAAACAGAATATTTTTAAAAAGAAGGGACAGGTCCCAGAGTTGGGAGTCTGTTTGAGTGGGCTGGGATTTACCGGGTTATGTTTCCCTCCTCCCCTCCTGTCATAGTAATAAGGAGTTGAGGTTCTGCTTCACCAGTTAGCCCCCACCCTAAGATATCTAAAACTGCTAGCCTTTTAAAACCTTTTTCT
>PVHP010032416.1:0-20324 GCA_004024765.1 Zapus hudsonius | reverse complement strand
GCAAACTGCTTCTGGCACAGTCCTGACCAAGTTCTTTCTCACCCTCGTAAGCCAAACCTCACAGTCCATAGTTCTCATTACATTCAGGTCTTGAAACTCTGACCAGAATGATCCAATACGCTGTACTTACAGCACTGCAAGGCACCTCTTAGGACGAGCTTTCCAATCTGTCCACATTCCTTCTGCAGATCACTTCCAAAAGCCCAAAGCCACAAGATCAGGGTTCTAGCAGCAACAGATGACCCCACGTCCTGGTACCAAAACTGTTGCAGTCAGCTTTCTAGTTGCTGCGCAGAAAGAACCCAAACAAAAGCGGCTTGTAGAGGAATGGGTTTATTTGGCTTATGGGCTCGAGGGGAGACTCCATTCTGGCAGGGAAAATGATGGCATGAGCAGAGGGCTGGACATCACCTCTGCCACAGGACTGCAAACAGCGGCAGGAAGGTGTGCCAAACACTGGCAAGGGGAAGCTGGCTTATAACCCCATAAGCCCACCCCCAACAACACAGCTCTAATGAGGTTCTAATTCCCGAATTGCCATCAGCTGAGGATCGATCTATCAGAACACATTCAATTGTTTGTGGGGGACACCTGTATCAAACCATGACAAAGGCCCTGGAAGTTTTGCAGTGTTTTGGTAGTCTAAGTTGCTCTTGCTGAGAGAGTGGCAAAGCCAGCCCAGACCTCACTGCGCAGGACAGAAAACAGGCTAAACAGGCTGGGGAGCCTGAACTACACAGCCCTGGGGCTCCCCAGCCAACCTCCAGCGCCCTCCACAGACTGGAGGGTGCTGGAGGGATGACATCCAGCTCCCTGCTCCCTTTCCAAGATCAGCAGTTTAGCCACTGTCCCCACTTGCAAAACAGCCCTGAGGCAAGACATAAACATACACCAGCAAGGGGCCCTGGCCATCAGCCCGCAGCTCGCCATCCTGGAGAGGGACCCCAGCAGGCCACCGCTGTCTGCCACCTTGGTCCCCTGTCCCCTATCCCGCTGCCCGCGATGGTGCGCACACCCCTCGTTCCCTGTCCCCTGTCCCCTGTCCCGTGCCCTGCTGCCTGTAACCTCAGTGCATCCACCCCTCGCCCCCCACCCGGGCTCTCTGAGCGCCCACTCACCCGGAGCCCCGTCAGCTCGACCACTGCATGCCAGCGGCACCCCGAGGCCTGACCCTGCGGTCAGCAGCAGGCAGCAGAGGATGCCGGCAGGCCACCTGGGCTCTGTGGATGGCGGGCTGGGTATGGGGAGCCTACTTTATACATCATACAGTAAATATCTCTGCATATATTACAGGTTATAGGATGTCTACAGAGTTTCCAAAGGTAGAGAGCTTCAAAGAAGCCTAAGTAGCCCAACCATGAACTTGGTCTAGATGCAGTACAGTACTGTATTGATAAGATGACCTGTGATGAGGGTCAAGAAGCCACGTGCTTCAGCTACAGGCTGTAGAGCTGCACTGCCCAGCCAGGCAACATAAAGGGCAGGACTGGATCTAGATGAGTGGCTGGCCAATGGAAGGCAGGTCCAGACAGACCAAAAGGCAAATGGGCAGAAGACAGTTAAATCAAACAGGTAAAATCAATGACAAGGACTGTGCTGAGCTGAAGCCCCAGGAGCAGTCAACAGTACCCTGGTGCAACACACTGGAAGGTTCTTTGGACCACGGCCATCACAGTTCTGGTGTCTACTTTATGGGGTTGCAGTGAGAGAGTTGCACCTCTTCTATGGTCTGGTGTGTCGAGTGAGTTATTGGACCTGGTTTTCCTGATATAATTTCAATATGCTCAGATGTTCCTCCTAACAACTTCAGAAGCCTTTCTTTTCATCCACATCCTCCATAACTCCCTCTGGCCCTGCTCTACCTCAGAGAGGCAGCCATCTTCAATTGTGAAATAGAGGTTTCAAAGAGTTGTTTCTGCCCTCCTTGTAGACTTGGACTGGGAGTGGAGGAAATAGCTCCTCCCTAGGAGCTAGCACCTAATAGACCCAAAACAAGATCAAAAACCCACATTCCAAAGATTTGGAAGGTATACTCCAGCAAAATTCCCAGCCCCATGTGAAACAGACAACCCATACAGCATGTGTATGGGATATCTGTTTCATACAGCACACTAAGACCCTCTCCTTCCTACCCCCCACCCCCAGGAAGATTTTAAAGCATTTTCTCTTACTAGGCAGTTTGGAGCTCCTTCCCCACTTGCTTTGCTTGTCAATAAACATCTCAGTGGTTTTCTAGATTCTGAACCCTGACATTCCTATAGTCCCGAATCACCCTGACTAATTTGTAGGGTGGAACTCTTTCTACTCCCTGGAATAAGGTATTTATCTGTTGCCCCCGATCTGCAGGGACTTCACTTATTCAAGGGTCCCAAGGAGAACCACGATCTGGATGAATAAAGAGACAAGAGACACGAAAAAGGGCGCCAAGACAAGAGTCTGATCAAGGCAACAAATTTATTGCAAAAAACAAAGCTTTATATATGAGAAAAGTATAAGGGCAACTTGGTGGGCATGCATACTGAGAATCAAGGAAATAGGCTAACCACAAAATGTTCTGTGCTAGAGGGCTAACCACAGCATGTCCTGTTAAGTTCAGAGAAAAAAGATCATGAGGGGGCTGATAGAATGTGGGTGGAGAATTTTTGTAAAAAACAAAAGAATTATAATTTGGCTTAAAAGTCACTGGCTAGGTACAGACTCAAGAGAATGGTTGCCATTCAAAAATGGCGTTGGTCTTGTCTCATGGCTCCCAACATCTCATCCCTTTTTTCTTTAAAAGGAAAGGAGGGAATAGTCATTTGAAAATGATGGGCTTTAACCTGAGCAGGGGACATGGCTTTGGCTCTCCTTGTGGCATCCTTTGCGGAGAAGGGCATTTTGTGGATGCCTTCCCTTATGCACGCCAAGCTTATTCTGCCAAGGGAATCAGAAGCGGTTCGTGGACCTCCCTCTGCTGTGCTTTGCCTCGCACTGCTCGGTGCCCACACCCCTAACGTGTGTGCGAGTCTGATTCTCACTCAGCTCTCACCTGGGGAGGGGAGCCAGCAGAGAAATAGGTTTGTTCTCTGTCTTCTAGGTCCAGCCTGTGATAATGGACCTGTATGGGTCTGGTCTGGCAATACCAGAGTCCACCTGAGACTTTACAAAGGTGGTGAGCCTGTTAAAAAAGCCAGGGGCCAAATGAAAGGAGCAGCAGTAACCCAAGGAAGGGTCCTAAAAGCGGGAGATCATAAGGAAGAACACCATTAAAACTAGACAGGAAAGGGTTGTCTTTTTTCCAAGATTTCCTGGTGTTGTTTTATCAGATTGCACACCACACCAGATCTATTGACATAAAAACAGCATCTTTCATTTAGAGCAAGGCAGATGCCGCCCTGCTCTGCAGCAAGCAGGTCTAAACCACAGCAATTCTGGAGGACCATGTCAACAAGTGAGTCCAGCTGGGCCTGCAATTCTTCAATGGTGCAGTGGATCATGCGAACATCATCAGACAACTGTTGAGAAACTTTAGCATAGTTATGCATAGCAATACTCATTCCTGCAGTGCCTGTAGAAAGGCCTCCTGCTACACCCAGTCCTATCAGAAGTGGTATGAACTGAATAGCTGTCTTATGTCGGCCCGCAATAAGGTCAAAGCTGGGAATGGGCATAGGTGTGTCTCCTGGGACAATACCAATGTCAGGAAACAGAATGGCAGAAGCACAAAGGCTTCCATAGGGAAGGTATGTATGAGCAAGGTTATTGCCACAGATAAAGACTGTTGCAGGGGCTGCACATAGGGGTTGTTTAGGAGATATTTCTTTTATTGAACTGCAGTTAATATAAGAGGCAAATCCTACATCAATGTACCCCTCAGAGGAGTAATTACTAAAAAGGCACACAGTAGGCTCAAGTTGTACAGTTTGTTTAAGAAAAGGAAGGCTAAGTCCTCTCTCTGAGCAAGCAATTTCAGAGGAATTACTAATGTCAGGAAGCGGTATGGTGGAGGAAATAGGTTTTCCTTGTTGCATACAAAGCCAGCAGTCTTGAGCTAAAATGGGGTTAGTAAGATTTAATAGTTTAAATGTCTCTTCAAAAATGTTGGTGTTTTCGGGGTCGAGATTTAAGTCTGAGGTCTCCAATTTTGCAAGTGGATGATATGATAACTGAGGATAAATGCTTAGAAAGAATTTTTCAACTTTTTGAGCGACCTCAATTTCTCTAATTTGGTCTTGAGGTTCCCCCCCTCCATCAGAGATAGGGATATGGATAGGGGCTTGGGGTTGCCAGCAGACTGGCTGTCCTGGAGTTCCAAAACAAGCAGACTGCACATAATGTGCAGATGCAGATACATCTTTGTTTACTGACCAGTTTCCCGCGGCTACCCCGGGTTTGTTATGTTTTAAGATTGCTGTGAAATAAGTTTGATTATCTCCACCTAGGCATTCTCAGTATTCATCATAGCAGGAGCTATGCATGGAGACATCAAAAAGGTTACATGGACAAGGTGGAGGGGTTCCTGCAGCTGGAGGGAGAGGTTGTGGCTTGTAGGCACATTCCCACACTTGATTGCCTGGCGTCCCTGCAGTTATTTCATAAACTAAATAGGCTTTAAAAGGGCCACAATCCTGTATCTTGGTATATCGAGATGGCACTTTAACTTTTTGATGAGTCCCTCCCTTGCAGTCACAGGGTTTACCATAAAGCGCTGCATAGAGTTTGTCTCTAGATGGTGGGTGCCGAATCCGCAATTTGCATGCTTTATGAGGTAGATGATCCAAAAGTAAGTCAGTAGCATTTTGTTCCTTTGAAGGGAAGAAGAATTTATTCTCAAGAGATCTCTGATCCCTTGGAAGGATTGTTATTTACTTGTTTGACAAGTCTTTCGGGTAACCATCGGGCTCCCTGTTCTTTTTGATCATATAGGCAGACATGTCCACGACCCCAAACAAGAACTGGATCGGGTCCTTTCCAGACAGATGTCATAGGATCTTTCCACATTACAGTGGCCAAGTTTTTTGTTTCAGGGTGCCAAAATCGGTCTGTAGCAGTGTTTCCTTTGTCATTTTGTGACAAGAAGTTTAGTACAAAGAGAGAATGCAACAAGAGATTTCGAGGGGTGGCTTTGCCAGTATTTAGAGAGCTGTGTGTAAGTTTTTTAAGGGTTTGTTTTAGCGTTTGATGAGCTCTTTCAACTATACCTTGTCCTTGAGGGTTATAGGGAATTCCTGTAAGGTGATTTATTTGTAGTTGACAACAGAATTGTTTGAATTTTTGACTAATATAACCTGGTCCATTATCAGTTTTTAATATTTTTGGTTTTCCCATGACAGCAAGGCAGGCCAGGATGTGAGTGATCACATCTTTGTGGCTTCCCCTGAGAGGGCCGGTGCAAAAATGAATCCACTAAAAGTGTCTATGGTTACATGGACAAACTTGAGTTTTCCAAAAGATGGTATGTGGGTTATGTTCATCTGCCAGATTTCATTAGGGATGAGCCCTCAGGGGTTGACTCCTAAATGTGGGACCCGTAAAGAAGTGAGACATTGTTGGCAATTTTTTACTATCTGTCTTGCTTGTTCTCTAGTAATTTTTTTTTTTTCGAGGTAGGGTCTCACTCTAGTCCAGGCTGACCTGGAATTCACTATGTAGTCTCAGGGTGGCCTTGAACTCATGGCGATTCACCTACCTCTGCCTCCCGAGTGCTGGGATTAAAGGCGTGCGCCACCACGCCCGGCTAGTAATTTTATATTTTAGTTTTAGGGTTTGAGCATTGAGATGGTGTAAAGAATGAGTCTTTGTAGCTAGTTCAAGGTTGTCATCTTGTATTAGAGCAACCAAATGAGTAGCTTGGTCAGTAATATGATTTCCTTTGGTTAGAGGTCCAGGTAACCCAGAGTGCGCTCTGAGATGACAAATATAGAATTGAGCCTGTCTCTGATGAGTTATTTTTTGTAATTCAGAGAAAAGAGGAGACATATTGGTAGAGGGTTTTATACAGGGGGTGGTCTCCAGGTGGGGTAAGGAATAAACTATATATGCACTATCAGTATACAAGTTAAAAGGGGTGGTAGGAAGGACCTGAAAAACTTTAAGGATGGCAAAGAGTTCCACTAACTGTGCTGAACAGAAAGGAGAAAGGAGAGTAAAGGTTTTGCCATTGATAGTATAGGCAGCATGACCATTAGAAGATCCATCAGTGAAAACTAGGACAGCAAAAGCAATAGGCTCGGGAGAAATGATCTTGGGGAACACTAAAGGGTGAATCTTAAGAAAATGTAAAAGTTTGTCAGGAGGAAAGTGATTATCTATAATTCCTGGAAATGACACACAAGCCACAGCCCACATATCATTATTCTGCATAACCAAGAAAGTTGAGCACCTGTGTAGGGAATAATGATTTTATTAGGCTCTGTCCCAAAATATTTTTTGCTTTGAGAGTGCCCTTCAACAATTAATTGTGCAATTAATTGTTCATATGGTACCAGAACCTTGGATGTAGAGGCAGGTACATGGACCCATAATAAGGGACTCTTTTGCCAAAATACTCTGGTGGGAGAATGACCAGTGGGACAGATTATAAAGGAGAAGGGAAGGTGATAGTCTATTTGTGAGATTGCCTGCTTAGAGATTGCCTCTTCAACTATTGCGAGGCTATTTTTGGCCTCAAGGCTAAGCTGTCGAGGGGAGTTAGGGTCTGAATCTCCTTTTAAGGTATCGAAGAGAGGTTTAAGTTCTCCTGTGGTTAGCTTAAGGTAAGGTCTAAGCCAGTTGATATCGCCCAAAAGTTTTTGGAAATCATTAAGCGTTTTAAGGTGTCCTGTGCGGATTTGTATCTTTTGTGACAGGATTTTGTCATGATGTAGTTCAAATCCAAGAAAGAAATAAGGAGAGTGAAGTTGGACTTTATCAGGGGCAATATGGAGTCCAGCTTTAGGCTTTTGGTTAAGTCCTCCAGAAGTTTTAGGAGTTCTTTCTCATGGGGTCCTGCCAGTAGAATATCATCCATATAGTGAATAAGATAGACATGAGGCAGCAGAGTCTGAAGGGATTTATAATTTGTGCAACAAATTTTTGACAAAGTCTTGGGCTATTGGCCATCCCTTGTGGTAAAACCTTTCACTGAAAGCAAGGCATGGGTCCAACAAAATTAGTCACAGGGAGGCTAAAGGCAAAGTGTTTGCGGTCATCAGGATGTAGGGGAATGGAGAAAAAGTGACAATTTTATAAAATAATGACATTTTTTATAAAAAAATGACAATTTTATAGTAATCTTTTGGAATGGCTACAGGGGAAGGAAGACCTGGTTGGAGGGCTCCCATGGGGTCCATGGTCTTATTAATTTCTCGGAGGTCTTGCAAGAGTCTCCATTGACCTGATTCCTTTCTTATAACAAAGATGGGAGTGTTCCATGGGCAAGTAGTGGGTTCAATGTGACCAGCGGCCAATTGGTCCTGAACTAGCAGTGTAGCGGCACGCAATTTTTCCATAGTAAGAGGCTATTGAACAACCCATAGAGGATTATTATGTGTCCATGTTATTTTGTCTGTATGAGGAACAGGAATGTCAATGTCTGTTAGGGAAAATTTTCATTATAGCCCAAACCAGACCTATCTTGCCTGGGAGTTATTTTAATGGGTGTTTTGATTCCTTGGGAATGCTTCCCTAAGCCTTGTCCAGGATGGCAGCCAGACTGTAGCATTTGTTTGGTAATGACTTCATTAGGACTACACATAATAAGTTTCATTTGTGAGAGAATATCTCTCCCAAGAAAGAATTTGGGAGCTTTATAGAGGGTTTTCAGATTGACCATTCCTTTTAAATGAGTAAGGGAAGGTGTTAAAGGCCAGTTTTTGGCCATGCCTTCTTGGAAATGATGGTGGCATCTGTACCAGTGTCCAAAAGTCCCTCAAACTTTTTCCCTTGAAGTTTTAGTTTTAAGAGAGGTCTTTCTGTAGATATGGTTTGTTAAAGAAGATCCAAAACTCTTATTTTGTCTATTTGGATTAGAAGAGGGATTGGAATTATTCAAAGGAAGCAAAAGAAGCTGAGCAATACATTGTCCCTTTTGAATAAATATTGGACTATCCTGAGCCATGGGCAAGATCTTAATTTTTCCTGTATAGTCATTGTCAATGACACCAGGGGAAACAGTGAGTTCGTGGAGGACAGTGCTGCCTCGACCCAATATGAGCGCAAACATGCCAGAAGGAAGAGGTCCAAAGACACCGGTAGGCAATGGAACAGTTCCCATTTCGGGGAGTTTTACATTGGAGGTGGGACTGAGGTCCAGTCCTGTGCTACCTGTTGTGGCTCTGTAGAGCTCGGATACCATGGATTGCTCTCTATTTGGGGGACAAACCGAATCGCCCCAGGATCCATTCCCCATTGTGGGGGGCCCTGAGGCTGACCCCGCACAAAGTTTCCCTGCTTTTTGGGAATAGGATTGCCCTGCACATCAGTTTGAGAGCGGCATTCTGAAGCCCAATGTTTGCCACTCTTATAGCGGGGTCACAGGGTCTGCGGTGGTAGTCACAGTTGACCATTATTTGGGCACTCCTTTTGGAAATGTCCTGGCTGCTTACATTTGAAACAGCTCCTGTTTCCACTAGAGACAGTCATATCTTTTAAAGTTGCTCCTATGGCCAACCCGGTACTCCTGGAAGTTGGGTCTACGTCACAGCAAAGTCTAATAAAGTCAGAGAGATCTTTGCCACATCTATGGGGTCTGAGAGCGGCCTGGCAGGCAGCATTTGCAATCTCAAAAGCCAAATGTTTAATTAGAACATTATCAGATGATTCATCTCTCCCCATGAGTTTTTCAGCCGCTTCAGTGAGTCTATCACTGAAGTCATTGTAGGGCTCTTGAGGTCCTTGTCTTATTTTAGTCAAAGAGGTGACAGCCGAGCCACGAGAGGGAAGTCCTCACCAAGCCTTTAAGGTGGCATTTTGAATTTGGGTCAATAGCCCCGGGGGAAATTGTGCTTGAGCAGTATTAGTATCATAAGCGGCTTGTCCAAGCAATTTCTTTTCTGTACAATGTTTAGAACTCCCACGTGATTCTTTTCTGTCCAATGTTTAGAACTCCCATGTGATGCTGGCCATCTCTTGGCATCGTTCTGTATAATCTGTCTTCCAAAGGAGATAGTCTCCTCTAGTGAGAACAGCTTTAGCCAGCATGTTCCAATCATTAACAATAAGCCAATCCTCCCCAATGGATTCCAAAAGAGAAAGGGTAAAAGGGGTAGTTGGACCATAAGCAGAAACAGCAGATTTAAGATCTTTAAAATATTTGAGTTTGAAGTGTGTGTAATGTTGTGGGCACTGAGAGGAGTCTGGATCGTCTCTGGGTTCGTCCTCAGGACGCATCTGAACCTGGATCGGCAGGAAGGTCTAATGCCTCACCTTTCTCATCTGCATCTGTATCTGCATCAAGGGGTGCAATATTTTGATCTCTGTTGTGATTACACGAGGAGACAGTCTTAGAGTGAGTGACAGGGAAAGCAAATTCTATCTTTTTTACCTTCAGTTTGTTGATCTTATCAGAAGACTTATTCTGAAAGGGAGAAGGGTCATCTGAATGACATAGCTCAGTCTGGAGGCCTTTAAACGCATATAGAAGACGTGAGCGTCCCTTAGTAACAGCTAGAAGTACCTTAAGGGATTCAGTTTCTTGAGTTAGTTTAGCTGTAGCCTCTCTGGTTGCGTGCTCAATTTCCTCTGATTTATGTAAAATGGGAGCACAGAAAGGTGGAATACAGAGAGGTAAATGAGAAGGAGGTGAGAAGGAATCATCTCGAGACAGCCATTGAGGTTGACAATGTGGTGTCTCATCTTCTAGGGGTGCCTCATCATCTGAATGTAAAGATTCCTTATTGGTGGGAGGCCATTGAAGGCCGGAAATGACAAGATAAATATCTTTGGGCTTAGGAGGATCTTTGTGATCCCTTGTAAGAGGCAAGTCATTAGGCTGGATTATTTCAAAAGAGGAATCAGAATTGTCAAGGTATTTATTTGGAGGGTTGTTCTCCTGATGCATATCCTGTGGTAAAGGAGTAGTAAGTATGGAAGGAGTGGGGGCACGGCTAGTTTTCAAAAACTTTTCAGTGTCCTCACAGATTTGCTCTATATCAGAGTGGAAGTGATGGACCTTGAGAACATCATTAATTAGATTCCAATAAGAGAAAGCATTTACAGAGAAGAAGGTTAGGAGGGGGCTGAGAGAATGTGGGTGCTGAATTTTTGTAAAGAGCAAAAGAATTGTAATTTGGCTTAAAGGTCACTGGCTAGGTACAGGCTCAAGAGAATGGTTGCCATTCAAAAATGGCATTGGTTTTGTCTAATGGATCCCGACAATCTGTTAATGTTGCATAGGTGGTATAGGACAGATGGTGCCATTCATGTATCCACCCAGGTATGAAGTTATCCTCCACCCTCAAAATGGAGTCCCTCAGGCAAGTCCCAGTCTGAAAAGCCATTGTTTCCACAATATGGAGCAGCTCAGAGCAGGCTGATCTCAACAAGCGTGTTTCTCATCATAGAGAAACTTACTTTGTACTCTGCCTAATTTAATGAGTACATCTCATGAAAGGGGCTTTGAGATAAAATCCTTTTCAGGTCCTGCCAGGATCCTCTAAGTCGTCCTTCCACTTGGGAGCGATTCAGAAGCAGTGCAGGAACCACAAGTCTTTCGAAGGGCAGACAAAATAATCTGCAGGTTCTCATACCTCAATTTGGATCATGTGGGAGAGCAAGAGATAATATGGGGGAGAAATGATGGTGAGATTGGGAAAGAGAACAAAGACCGCAAAATAAATCTGAGATCTTAATTAAAACATTATAAGACAGTGTGACAGTTTCAGACAAGCTCCATAGATACCCTCCCCTTGAGTGGGAGATGTCTCTAGCCAGAGTTCAAACCTAGGCGCTAAAACTGATTGGTCAGGTATGAACCAACCACCTGTCTCCACTCACCTGTGTCGGGAAATACTCATTAACAGATAATTCTGCCTCTTCTCTCACAAGGTCTAGCTGAAGGATGTAGGAAGGGCTGCTCACAACAGCCATTAGGAACTGGATTTCTTCCCCACATGAACCTTTCCTTCTCATGATTTTTCCTTCTCCTGCTTGTTCAACTAAACAGCATAGATTTTGCTGAAACCTCTCCCACGTGTTGTCCTCACACTGTTGGCTGAAGATCTCTGTAACTCCTGATTTTCCTTAAATAAAATCTCCCACTATACCTTATCCTGTGGTGTCTATAATTTTAATTCTTTAACTTTGTAGACAATCATTAAGATACTCCTTAAATTTTGAGGTGCATTGGCATTTTGTTGGGTGTTATCTAAATTCTAATCCCCAGCTCAGCTCAATCAACAGGAAATGGACAAATTGTAAAAATACCAACTTTTGCTGATTTTTTTGTCCATCTCCAATGCCATGGGAAGGAAATTAATTGTGAAAGAGCTCTTCACTTAAGTAAGCAAAATACAACATGCAAATTATGAAACCTAGAAAATGTTTACAGTTCTAAAAAGATAAGATTAAAGCAGTGGGCAGAAGCCATCCTTCCTTTCAGTGACTTCATTTTCTTTTATTTTCCTTTGTACTCATTGAATAGAAGTTTTGGGGCTCCTTGCCAATGCATCATTATGATGACATCCCAACAAATCTATGATATTCTGGGTTCTTATTTTATGGATCTAAAGAATTAAAATCTATAGATCAGAGGATTAGATTAAAAGAAGAAAAAGTGCAGAGAGCTCCTGAAATGTGGAAGGCAGAATGGTAGAGGGGTTTGTGAGAATAGGGGTCCCTCTGGCTGAGAAAGGCTTACAGGAGACCTGGAGGTTCAGAAGAGATACATAGCAGAAAGTGGTCTGTCCACATGGTAAGGATCCATTTAAAATCTTCTTGTGGGGCACTTTATCGTTAGGCTTGGGGCTGGCTCAGGAGTCGGAGTGAGAAACCTGATTGGATAGGCTGGGTCAGACACTGAACTAGGGTTCTGCTGAAGCAGGTAGTTGTCATTCCCTCTTTGGCTTATGTCTCCTGATGGGCTACCTAATAATAAAGCTACCTGAATAGTTCCCTCTCAGTTTCTCTCTAAACACAAAGCTCCCAAGTCCCAGCTTCTTTGCTAGTACAGAAAAAACCTCAGGCCCTGTTGTAGTCAGTCACACATTGCTGGATGAATCTCCAAACCAGGCACAATTTGGGAGAGGAGAGTATTTATTGAAACTAACAGATCCAGGGAAAGCTAAGGAAAAAGGCTGGCCCCCTTTCACAGATCCAAGCAGAGACAGAAGCCCACCACCAGCACCTGAAGCAAGCGCACTCCAAACTCACAAACAAGAGGAGCTTAGACTGCTTTTTGCATATGTATAGCTAGAATTCCAGACCCACCTCAGAAATACCTTAGGGCTGAACCCTAGGATCTAGCCAAGTTGACACACCTCCTCCAGCCAGAACTGGCTAGAGACAATTTACAATTATAATAAACTTTTGAATATATTGGGGGACATTATTCAAACTACTATAGGCCCATATTTTGGGTCTTCATGTCCCAGGTGTGTATTTATCTGAAGGAGGGAAAAGATGAGGTAACAGCAGAGAATTCATATTATTCCCTGCCAGTAGTCTGTGTCTGGTCTTCTTAAGGCAGCTTTTAGCATGGCTTATATATTTGAAAGCTTGGGATTTCAGAAATGTTATTTCTACCATAAGGGTAAAAATAGAGAATAATGGCTAAGTGCAAAAGGCTTACTTTAAACTGCTCACTTAAACTCAGAAAAGTAGCTGTGCCATAGATCTTGAGAAGAACAGTAGAAGTGCAGCTGCCAGATAGAGCACAGGAGGGTGGAGTTGAATAACTAACTGCTTATCTGAAGCTGACTGCACCATAGGAATATAGGAGGATAAGAATAAGTAACCGCTTACTTGGCTTCTGTGAAATGCTTGCGCAGGATGACTAAACATAGCCCCTGGCCTGAAAAGCCTCTGTGAAAAATATGAACATATGAATGTACCAATGAGAAAATAGCCTGCGCAAACTGTTTACTTCTGTCTATAAAAAGGCTTGAGATCCTGCACTTGGGGCCATGGCTCTCAGCTTGCTGTGTGACCACAGACCAGGTTCGAACCTGATCGAATAAAGTGACCCTTGCGTTTGCTCTGACTTGAGTCTCTGGTGGTCTGTCTTTGGGGGACCAGACCTTACACTACCAACTCTTGGTCAAATTGCCCTTGATGTTGACAAATTTCCTTCTGCTTTAAGTCTTTGAAAAACAATGGGAAAGAGAATTGAAATGTTAATGCCTTGACAGATTGCTAAGTGAGATGGAATTGGAAGAAAAAAGATTTGTAACTTCCCTGTAAAAATACAGGAAGCAAGAATATCTGTTAATGATCTTTCTAAACATAAGCATGTGATCTACCTTTGATCTGCCACTGCAAGTCTTGTTGGTTTTAGCCCGTGTGACACAGTTTCTAATTTAGGTCACCTAAACACCTGGCCACCTTTCTTCACTCTTTTGAAATCAGTACCAACCAAATGTGATTTGGCCTGATTACTATGATTTGAAGAGAAATCTCCTTCCTGGCTCTTGCATTTTTGTCATCAGGCAAGAGTCCTGGTTTCCAAAGCTTAGGCTGAAATCACTGAAAATCAGCAGCTCCTGCCAGCAGCAGATATGGTGGTTCTAGGACCGTCCTTGTCAAGGCCTGTTTCTTGTTCTCAGAGACAGTAGACTCTGTAGGGTGGTAATATTCGCTGCACAATCTTGTGCTCTCTCTCTCTCTTTCTGTGTGTGTGTGTGTGTGTGTGTGTGTGTGTGTGTGTGTGTGTGTGTGTAGAGGAAAGCCTCCCATGTCATTCCTCAGTTATTGTCTACTTTTCCTTAAAAGAGTGTCTCTCCTTGGAATGGAGCATGCCAAATAGGCAACACTGGATCCATCTGTCTCCACCTCCCCAGTGTGGGAATTACAAGTGCATATCACAATGCCCAACTTATTTTATTTATTTATTAATTTACAGTGGAAGAGGAGAGAAAGGGACAGAGAATATATGAATAAGAGAAAGAGAGAGAATATGAGAACAGGTATGCCCAGGCCTCTTAGCACTGCAAATTCCAAATTCCCACACCACTTTGTTCATCTGGCTTTACATGGGTACTGGGGAATTGAATCTGGGCTGACAGACTTTGCAAGTAAGCACCTTTAACCTTTAACCACTGAGCCAACGCCCATTTACATGGGCTCTGGTGATCTAACTCAGGTCTTCGTGCTTGTGAGGCAAGTCTTTTAGAGCTATCACTTCTGCCCTAGATAATCTTATTTTGATATAACAATTGTACATTCAAATCCTGAATCCTGTCTTGTACTCTAAATATAGTAAAATGCATGCTGAACATCCCTAATATAGAAATCCAAAATGCAAAACTCAAAAGTCTCAAACAGACATGATAGCAAGCAGAAAAGTTCTCACCTGGCCTCACGTGACAGGTTCTAGTCAAGTCAAAAGGCAAATGCATTGAAAATATTTTATAAAATTAACTTATGTATAGAAGGTCAGAAATGAATTTTGTGTTTACACTCAGATCTCATCCCAAAGATACATCATTACATATATGTAAGTATTCTAAAATTCAAAACCTTTTTGTTCCCAAATAAATAGACAATAACATTGCAGTGAGCTGTGTAAGTTAAAGGAAGCAGGCTTACATTTTATGTTCTATAATAGTGAGGTAACAATATTGGGGTGAGTTGCGTAAGTCAAAGGAAGTACTCTTACATTTTGTATCCCATTTAAATAGAACTTGAATAACACAGAAACTGGCTGAAATCAGTAGGCTGATTAAAAGTGAGTATGTCCTAGGGGAAAAAAGACTATAGGCTATAAGAATAATATTTCAGGGAAATGAAAGCTTGCATTTTTATTTCAGAAAAAAAAACAGCCAAACTATTATTTTTAAAGAGGAAGTAAAGAGTGAATGCAGTTTCCTGTTTACAGTAAGTTACTGGTCATAAGAACATGCTTGGGTAAATTTAATCCACAATTTCCTCATCATTACAATAAACACTCACTGACTTCCTTCCTATCATAGTATTGAGAAAATGGTAAAGATATGTTTTGTAAATAACAAAATAGTCATAGTTGTTGATTTGTACATTACAAATGTAAACCAGTTTTTTTAATGACAAACCTGTATTCTTTTTTAAAATTTGTTTTCTTTTTTAATATTTTATTTATTCATTATCAAGCAGAGAGGGATACAGAGAGAGAGAAAGAGAGAGAATATGAACCAGGGCCACCACCTTGTGGGTCTGGCTTATGTGGGTCCTGGGGAATTGAACCTGGAGCCTTAGGCACTGGAGGCAAGTACCTTAACCACTGAGTCATCTCTCCAGCCCACAAACCAGTTTTAAAAAAAGATATTTACTGTGGTTTGAACAACTCAGTTCCAATCACCTCTTCCTCTATCTTCTCAAGGAAGGGGAGGAATTTGGATGCTTTCCTTCCCATTCTGCATCCACTTATATCTATATACCTATATATCTATATCTATATCTATATCTATATCTATATCTATATCTATATCTATATCTATATCTATATCTATATCTATATATATATATATATTTATATCATAGCAAGATGCTCAGTATCATGTGCTGTTAGAGAAAACCAGGATGACATACCACTTTAGGCATTAGATATTCTCCCCCACCATGGCACTTATAATCTTTCTGACATCTCTTCCATAAATTTTGGGACACCCTTTGAATAATAAAAGGTGAAATCCACTTCCTTTTCCTATCTTCAAAGGAACTGCCATAAATGACATTGGATTATGACATTTGGATTTACCTTTTATTATGTGTGCGCGTGTGTGTGCATTTGTGTGTATGTCTATGTGTGCGTATGTGTTCGTATGCATGCATGTGTGTGCATGTATGTGTGTGTCTATGTGTGTCTGTGTGTGCATGCATGTGTGTGGGTTGTGCACGAGCACACCAGAGTCTTACCAATGCAAATGAGTGCTACATGACTGTGCCGCTTTTCTGTGGGTCACTGGGAATTCAACCCAGGTTGGCAGGCTTGACAAGCAAGTGCTTTGCACCACAGAGTCCTCTCCCCAGAGCCATATATTTACTGGTTAACAAGACATTTTGATGTATATCATTTTGTTTCTTTAGGCTACATGTTTTTTTTTTTTAAATTTTTTATTTATTCATTTTCAAGCAGAGAGAGAGAGAGAGAGAGAGAGAGAGAGAGAGAGAGAGAGAGAGAGAGAGAGAGCCACCACCTTGTGGGTCTGGTTTATGTGGGTCCTGGGGAATTGAACCGGGGGCCTTAGGCACTGGAGGCAAGTGCCTTAACCCCTGAGCCATCTCTCCAGCCCAGGCTACATGTTTTTAACGGCAAAAATAAATCATTTTAGTCAAATCCACTGTGACAGGACTTCCTTAAATCCTAACTATATGAACTTATTCATCACAAGTTCTTCATGAAAGTCACATTTCCTGAAGCATCTGCTTATTTTTCATTAGTATTCATACAAGTTAATGGCTTTTCCAGTATTACTTCATTCCATGGGAAAGGCAATTTATTTAAAACTCTCTAGTATATAATTCCTCACAGGATTGACAGCATTAAAAATGGCAATGACGAAAGATGGCTGATTAGCAGACACACGGTGCACCTCGGGAAATAAGAGCCAGGGTTTTCAGCAAGGATCCAGGTTGTGAACACAAACTGCAACCACGCACTGAGCTCCAGACACCTCCAAGCACAGGATCCTCATGACTGGAAACCACCAGCATGGACCAGCGCTCCTGGGAGGCAGTGAGTCTTCCGGAGCTGCAGGCAGTGCCAGAGCAGCCTCAGCCCGCCTGACGCCTGCTCAGCCAGCCTCCCTTGGGTTTCGTCCCCTAACCTCCCAGCCTCTGTCTATCCCGCCCCTCCAAGCCACTTGTGTGTCTGTCTATTTGAACTTTTTGTTGTGATTTTTTTTCTTTTTTTAATTTTATTATTTTTTTAAATATATATTTATTGTCCATTATGAGTTACATTATTTAGTGGGCAAACCATGTGTTGTTATCCCGAATTCCCCAATTCCCCCCTCCCCATCCCCGATCAGCTGTATATCCTCCTCCGTGGGCTGTCTGTATTAGTCCTTGTAGTAAGGGATCCTGTATACCTTAGTACTCATCCCGGTCTTCCTGGCCCAAGTGTGTTGTTACTGATGGGTGCCATGCCTCTGGACAGTCTCCCCCATAATTTTATTTCTTATATTAATATTTTTTCTCCATTGGCCATCTGTACGTAGCCCCTACCCCCGCCTTCCGGACTCCAGCGCGTCTACCCGCCCCTCCCTCCTCGCTATTCTGTTCTCGTGTTTATTTTGTTTTTTTTTTAATCCTTTTTTTCTTTTCTCTATCTTTCATTGGTTCCTTGCTTATTTTTTATTTTTATTTTCTTTTATTTTTTTCCTTTTCTTTCTCTGCTGCCTTCCAAACTGGTCCAGAGGTTCTTATATAGCCCCTCCCCACAACCTCCAGCCTCCAACACATCTGCCCCGCTCCTTTTCTGCCTCAGAGGAACCCATCAGCCCCTCTATCTGCACCCAGAGAACCTAGAACATTAGTTCCAGGGATCTCAGTGGCCTCACCCCCCTTTCTCTCCTCCCGCCGACCCCATCCCCTGGGTCCGCAGACCCCTGTGGGCCTGTTCCTCTCACCTGCCCAATCAGGGTGCACCACCCCCTGTACCCACGACATCCGGGGGTCCACTACACCTCCCCAGGACCATCAACCCCCACAGTACCAACAACTGAACCCTCACCACTGCCCACTACCCTCTGCCATCACCCACACCCACCACCGCTGCAGATATCTCAAAGGCATTCCTCCAACCACTTCAAGTGGAATTGAAATGGGCAGACCTTAACGCAACAATATTATACCAGCTGAGGAAACTGCACCAAATGACAACGACAACACCACTAAAGAGAGAGAGCAGAAGCAGGCCCAGAATGACATGACACTAAACCCAGATCATACTGGCACAGATTCTAAGGAGAACTTAATGTTAGTCAAGCAAGAAAAAATGGAC
The DNA here is from genome assembly GCA_004024765.1 of Zapus hudsonius. NCBI lineage: Eukaryota > Metazoa > Chordata > Mammalia > Rodentia > Dipodidae > Zapus > Zapus hudsonius. Next base: position 2,230 of record PVHP010032416.1, on the reverse strand, counting down.
CAACATATTGAAAGGGTATAAAGTCAGCTCATTAGCTTTGCCACCAGGCTTAATGTACTAGAGGAGAACCAAATGGACGTCAGAAGAGACATATCAGAACTAATGACAAGCCAATAAACTTAAGGTATCAAAAACCAGCTTTCCAAATTGACTGAAGACATCTGCAAATATAAGAATGACTGTCAGGAAGAAGTAATTAAATCAAAGCATGAAATTAAAACACATTTCAACAGGATGATAGAAGCAACCCAGAAAGAAGTTGCAGAAAACAAAAACCATATTAAAATAATAAGAACATCCCTAGAATATCTTACTAACAGGATCAATCACTGGGAAAAAAGAACCTCAGACATGGAAGACAGAACAGAGGAGAATTCAAGGGAAATTAGAACCTTGACAAAATTCAAAAGACTCAAGGGAAATGTGGGATACTATAAAAACACAAAATCTCAGGATCATGGGGATCTTGGAAGGAGAAGAAAACCAAACGAGGGGCATAAACAATATTTTCAACAGAATTATTTAAGAAAACTTTCCATACGTGGCAAGAGATAGTCCTGTAAAACTAAAAGAGATATGGAGGACCCAAAAAAATTGGACCAAAGGAGGAACACCCCAAGACATATCTTAGTTACAATGCCAAACACTGAGGATAAAGAGAGAGTCCTTAGAGCAATGAGAGAAAGGAAACTCACATATAAAGGAAAACCCATCAGAATCACGTCAGACTTGTCCATAGAAACTTTGAAAGCCAGGAAAGCTTGGAACAAAGCGATTCCAGGCCTAAAGAAGAATGGATTCCAACCTAGACTACTCTACCCAGCAAAGTTATCCATCATAATTGATGGAGGAATTAAAGTATTCCACAAAACTAATCAGCTTTACTATTACTTGAGCACAAAGCCAAACCTTCAAAATATACTAAATGATATATCCCATGCAGATGAGACAAGCAACTGACCCCAGGAAAGGAACAGAGAACAAGCAAGGTAACACAAAAGAGATCGCAACAACAGCTCAGATACCAACCTCCGTATTCTCTACAACATGGCAAACCTCACAGTAATAACTTTGAATGAAAATGGACTCAACTCTCCTATAAAAAGACACAGGATAGCAGGTTGGATAAGGAAAATGGACCCTTCCATCTGCTGCCTTCAAAAAACACACCTTATCACTAAAGACAGTAACCTACTGAGAATAAAAGGGTGGGAAAAATAAAAGAGCAGGTGTGGCTACTGTGATATCTGACTTTGAGCCAAATGCAATAAAATTAACAAAATAAAAAATGAAAAGAGGGAGATCAGAACAGATCCTGAAAAGATTGGATGTATCATCAGGTCATACTTCCAAAACCTCTATTCTGCAAAATTAGAGAACCTGGAAGAAATGGGGAACGACTCAAGGAGTTCCCCCTCAATTCAGGAACAAGACAGGGATGTCCACTCTCACCATTGCTATTTAACATTGTGCTTGAAGCTCTAGTCCAAGAAATGAGACAAGAGAACAGCATAAAAGGGATACAAATCAGAGAGGAAAAAATCAAACTAATCCTCTTTGCAGATGACATGATCTTATGTATATATCAGATCCAAAGAACAGTATTAGTAATCTCCTGAAGGTGATCAATGCCTTCAGCAGAGTGGCAGGATACAAAATTAACACATAAAAATCAGTAGCCTTTCTATATACAGAAGACAAACATTGTGAAAAAGACATCAGAGAAACTGTCCCATTCTCTAGATCCTCAAATAAAATAAAATACCTGGGAATATCACTAACCAAGGTAGTGAAAGACTTATATAAGGAAAATATTGAAACACTCAAGAGGGAAATAGAGGAGGATGTGATGAGATGGAAAGACATACCATGCTCATGGATAGGGAGAATCAATATAGTAAAAATGGCAATCCTGCCAAAAGCAATCTACAGATTCAGCGCGATGCCAATAAAAATCCCAACCTTCTTCTTCACAGACACTGAAAAAATAATCTCCAAATTTATTTGAAAGGGTAAGAAACCTCGAATAGCAAAAACTATTCTGAGCAAAAAAATTTACACAGGAGGTATCACCATACCTGACTTTAAAACATTCTACAAAGCCATAGTAACTAAAACAGCATGATATTGGCAGAAAAACAGACAGTCTGACCAGTGGAATAGACTCGAAGATCCAGTAACTTCAATGCAAGAAATTTCAACTTCTTAGTCTTTCACAAGGGTGCCAACA
>PVHP010032415.1:0-20309 GCA_004024765.1 Zapus hudsonius | reverse complement strand
GAGAGAGAGAGAGAGAGAGAGAGTATGTGAGTGTACCAGGGCCTCCTGCCACTACAAATCAACTCCAGATACTTGTGGTACTTTGTGCATCTGGCTTTATATGGATACTGGGGAATCAAACTGGGGTCAGCAGGCTTCAAAAACAAGGGCCTTTAACCACTGAGCCTCGGGCTTTGTATTGTGAGTTACTTCATCGTTACAGGACTCCTGAAGGCTTCTGAGCTGTTATAATGCCCCTTCTGGGGGCACGTCCACAGCCCAGGATTTGAGGGAGTCAGCACCCCATACATATCCTGCCTGTGGTCTCTTCCAAAGCTCTGCTAGCCTCAAAGGTTCATGCACACTTTGCTCTGGGCCTATGCCCCCCACCTTATTGGCATTTCTGGTTACGTGGATAATTCCTGTGCCAAGCTGCAGTGACTGGTATCTAAGGTGCTGCGAGTCTACAGTGAGCCTGAGGGTATGTTAAAAGTCAATGTTCAATCTCCAGACATAGTCCTATGGTCCTCATAGCTTGAGGTGACCAGCAGGAAATAACCAGTTTCTGGCCTCTTATCCTTCAGTTACGTGTCCTGCAAGGTAATCCACCTGCACACTGTCCATGTCCACACTGCCCATGCACATCCATCTAGAATATGCTTTCAGAGCTTACCTGAGAAGGATGTATGGCTCTGAGGCAGGCACAGGCCTCCAGTGACCTCACAGGAACCAGGCTCCCTTTTCTCAGGCCATCTGACTAGTCTGCAGAAGGCAGGGAAGGGGCCTGACCTGAGTCTAGCCAGCTCAGCTGAGAAGCTCATTTCAGTAGAGTACAGGAAGCCTCCTCCCGGCGCCTGAGGCTGCAAGACAGCAAAGAGGAATGGCAGGAGGTGCTGGGGAAAGAGCTTCATTTACTATCCCCAGACAATCCCTCCTCTGTGGAGCTGGGGCGCACACTGTGGGTGTACAGAAAAGAGACAAGCATGGCTTTCAGAGGCTGCAAGGCCCCAAGCCAGTCAGCTGGCTCAAGAGGGCATCTCACTTCCTGACTCACTGTCCCCTTCTGGCACCACGAAAGGCCCCCCCACTCCAGATTTCTACAGGGCTGGGAAGCCCCAGGACACACGGGGAAGGGTGAGCTCTGAGCTTCTTCTGTGTCCACTCCTCCCCTTCCCCTGTTCCACCCATGCACTAAAAGAGGGGCCAAGCACCTATGATGGGCTTTGTGTTTTCTTAAGCTAATCCTCTGAGGCAGGCATTCATTTCCTAAGACTGCTCTAACCAATGATCATGAACTACATACATGGATGAAAGCAGCAGAAATACACTCCTGATGGTCCAGAGAGATGGCTCAGCGGTTAAAGTGCTTTTCTGCAAAGTCTAACAACCTGGGTTCAATTCCCCAGCACCCACATAAAGCCAGATGCGCAAAGTACACATGCATCTGGAGTTTGTTTGCAGCAGCCAAGGGCGTTTCCCCCCCCTCCTTGCAAATAAATAAAAAACATTTTTTAAAAAAGAAGAAGGGCTGAAGAGATTGCTTAGTGGTTAAGGCATTGCCTGCAACACAGAAGGACCCTAGTTCGATTCCCCAGTGACCATATAAAAGTCAGATGCACAAGAGGGTGCTTGTGTCTGGAGTTCATTTGCCATGGCTGGAGGCTCTGGCAACATCCATTCTCTGTCTGCCTCTCTCTCTCTCTCTCTCTCTCTCTCTCTCTCTCTCTCTCTCTCTCTCTCAAATAAATAAATAAAATATTTTTTAAAAAAGAAGAAAAGAAATATACTCCTGGTGTGGTGGCCGAAAGTCCAAAAGGAAGGTGTCGGCAAGACTCTGTCCAGTCCACAGGCCAGGGAGGGACACTCTTCCCTCATCTCTTCCAACTTTTGAGAGTGTCACCCTCCCTCTCCCTCCATCTGCACAGCCTTCCCTCTGTGCCTCCTCACTGTACACACTTGTCCCTGGATTTAAGCACTACCCGGCTCATCCAGGAGGGTCTCATCTTGAGGTCCCTTGTCTCATCCGTAGACCTTTGTTCCAAGGCAGATCACATTCACAGGTCCCAGGATTCCAGACAGGGACATGTCTGAGGAAGGGCACAATCAACCTTTGTGCCCATGTTGCCAATACTACTGTGGCCAGGTTATGAAAGCATGAACTCAGTCACTGACGTTCCCTGCCCTGGGTCCCCCTGCTGACCAGTGTTGGAACAAGGGCACAGGTGTGGTTCAGCCCTGATGCCATTTCTGTGACCTCCTACATGTTGGGAGCTTACACATTGTCATCTGTCACCAGGTGGGATGGTGACAATGCAGAAGACAAAGTCACTTTATATAATGAGGTTCTGTGGCCAGCCCTGTGCTAAACACCTTACAAAGCCAACCACCGCCAAACATTGATATTACAGTGGTTCACCCTTATTTGGGGCTTAATTTTCTGCGATTTTAGTCAGCTGTGATTCAAAATTATAAAATGGAAAAATTCTAGAAACATATGACTCCTAAGTTTAAAAAAACCTTTTATTGCAATATATTATCATAATGAGTCTTTTTTATTATTGTTGTTGTTATCAGTCTCTGAATATGCCTCCCTTGTAAATTTAACTTTAGTATGGGTGTGTGCACATAGGAAAGCACAAGGTATGGAGAGGTTCACTAATATCCAGTTCTAAGCTTGGAATGTACCCCTTGCAGATAGGGGGACAGTGAATTATGAACCATGTTTCACAGTGGGGGGGGGGAAACTGAAGTGACTTGGCCAAGATCACACAGTCATCAGGCCAGGGCTGACACCAGTGCCACCTAATGTGATAAAACTCATGCCTGAAGCCACTGACCACGGATGGCTCTTGGGGACACCACTCCGCAAGCTTCCAGATGCTTCTGTGGGACTATCCATGAAAGGGCTTAGTGCACTGTGAGGTGTCCTATAAATGTGCTTCAGTCCAAGTCTACAGTGGATGTTATTATACCACTGAGGTCTCTGCTTGCTCACAAGGGACATAAGTGTGACCCACACCCAAGGACGGATAGGCAGATATGACGGTGGACCACTTGGCATCGGGGAGCGTAAACAGACCACCGAGAGTCTTGTCTTGTATCAGATCCAGCTGCAGGGTTTCTGGGCGAGAGGCCCATAGCCATGGTCAGGAGGGTATCTAGTCTCACTGCGCACTCTGCCTTGTCCTCACTCTGGCCCAGGTATCGTACGAGCCTCCAGTGTCTTTCCCATCCTCAGCACCATCCTGCTCCTGCTTGGAGGTCTCTGCATCGGCGCTGGGAGAATCTACAGCCGAAAAAACAACATTGTCCTCAGTGCTGGCATCCTCTTCGTGGCTGCAGGTAAGTGGCCAGCTGGGGATGCACAGGGCAGGATCGGGGACTTCGGTGGATCACATGTGCATGTGATCTCCATTGCCAGGAGTGTGCATCCTGGTAGGAGCACAACTTAAGTCAGCTTTAAAAGCCCACGTGTAGTGGGGCTGGTGCAGGGGATGGAGAGTGACTGTTTAATAAGGTTTTTCTTTTGTGGTGACAAAAATGTTACAGTTGTGGTCATGTGCATTGTGAATGTGTTACATGTCATGGAAGTGTCCTTCAAAAGGGAATATTTTATGTTGTGTGAATATCACCCCCTCCTCAAAAAATAAAAAAATCATCAGGTGTGCAACGTACATCCCAGATGGGGCATTGGGTGCTTTACAAGCCAACAGGTAGATGGGGTGGCTGAGTCAGAGATCAAGGAGGAACCAAGAGATCTGATTCTAGGAAGCCGAGACCTGAGAGACTTGGCCATAATAAGGGCCCATAATAGAATAACAGAAAAATATCTACTTAGTTAGTGCTACATTGGATTAGGTATTAGATGTAGGTGACAACCTATACAGGAGGATTGCACAGGTTATAAGCAGATACTCCACTATTTTGTAGAAGAGACTAGGGCTTCTTCAATATGGAATCTATATGGATTCTTCTATATGGAATCATATAGAGCCAATTTTTCATGGATACTGAGGGATAACTACCCTTGGAAAAATTGGGCACCAAGTGGGCATGTCTGCAATCCTATCACTTGAGAAGTGGAGGCAGAAGCATCAGGAGTTAAAAGCCAGCCTCAGCTACATAGAAAATTTAAAGTCAGCCTGGGTTACATGAGACCCTCTCTCAAAAACAGAAGGGGGGAACTCTGAGGAGAAAGCTCAGTACTTGCTTCATAAACATGAGGATCTGAGTTGATCCCCAGGACTCGTGCTGGGTGTGGTGACATGTGCCTGTAACTCCTGTGCTCAGGAGGTAGAGCTAGGAAGATCCCCAGGGCTCACTAGCCAGCTAATCTAACCTAAATGGAGAAGTCCAGGCCAATGAGAGGTCTCCAGTTATCAAAGCTGGATGGGATTCCTGAAGGTGTCCTCTAGCCTCCCCACACAAACAGCGCACATATACACACTGAAACAAGAAAATTTAGCTACCAGATAAAGACATGCAAGGCTGGGTAGATGGCTCAGTAGATAAAGCCCTTACTACGCAATGGTGAGGACTAGAATTGGGGTCCTCAGCATCCACATAGATTCCTTGTGGGCATGGTAGCCACCTGTAATGCCTTCGTGAGGGAGGCTCAGACACATAACCTCCAGGACAAGCCAGCTAGCTAGACTAGCTGAGTCAGCAGACTCTGGCCCATGTGAGAGAAAGACCCTGTCTGGGTAGAATAAACAGGAGAGCAATGGAGGGAGATGCACAGTGTCGATCTCTGGCCTCCACATGCACACACACACATGTGCACTCACACGTATGCACACCACTCACAAATGCAAGAAAAAGGGGGAGCTGCAGATTGCTCAGTGGTTAAGGTGCTTGTTTGGTTGGAAAACCTAACAACCCTGGTTTGATTCCCCAGTACTCATGTAAAGCCAGATGTAGAAAGTGGCACGTGCATCTAGAGATTGTTTGCAGCAGCTGAAGGCCTTGGCATATCCGTACTCTCTGTCTGTCTGTCTGTCTGTCTGTCTCTCTATCTCTCTCAAATAAATAAATATATATTTAAAATATTAATAAAATAAAGAGAACATATGTAATACTATTAATGTGAGAGAAGAGAGATGTATTTTTAAAAAACCCACACAAGGGCTAGAGAGATGGCTCAGCGGTTAAGGCACTTGCCTCCAGTGCCTAAGGCCCCAGGTTCAGTTCCCCAGGACCCACAAGGTAGTGGCCCTGGTGCTCGCTCGCTCTCTCTCTCTCTCTCTCTCTCTCTCTCTCTCTCTCTCTCTCCTTGAATATGAATCAACAAAATATTTTTAAAACCCACACAGAAAACCAGAATGAGGAAATATTCATCAAGCAGGGGACTAGCCACTAGCCGCCCCTCCTCTGGTCACCAGTTCTCTGTCCTGTCACTCATGCTGTGGGTCTAACCTGTCTCTCTCTCCCTCCCCCCCCCTCTCTCTCTTTCTCCCCCTGTTCTCTCCCCACTTCCCTTCCAGGCCTCAGTAACATCATCGGCATCATCGTCTACATTTCGAGCAACACAGGCGACCCCAGCGACAAGCGAGACGAGGACAAAAAGAACCATTACAACTACGGCTGGTCCTTTTACTTTGGAGCTCTGTCATTTATTGTGGCGGAGACTGTGGGCGTCCTGGCTGTAAACATTTACATTGAGAAAAATAAAGAGTTGAGGTTTAAGACCAAACGGGAGTTCCTTAAGGCCTCTTCCTCTTCTCCTTATGCCAGGATGCCAAGTTACAGATACCGGCGACGACGTTCCAGGTCCAGCTCCAGGTCCACCGAGGCCTCACCCTCCAGGGACACGTCTCCCGTGGGCCTGAAGATCGCAGGGGCCATCCCCATGGGTGAGCTGTCCATGTACACGCTGTCCAGGGAGCCCCTCAAGGTGACCACGGCTGCCAGCTACAGCCCCGACCAGGATGCCGGCTTCCTGCAGGTGCACGACTTCTTCCAGCAGGACTTGAAGGAGGGCTTCCACGTGAGCATGCTGAACAGGAGGACCACCCCGGTGTGACCCACCCACCCCCTCGGCCTCCCCCAGAGTGGCTGCTTGTGAGACACGTGACACAGTGACCCTTAAGACCACAGACAATGGACTGAAGCCAAGTGCCACCCTCCCTGGCCTCTGGAAGGTTCCGTGGGCTAGCTGAGAGCAGAGGAAGCCAGGAGACCAGAATCAGGGCTGAGGTAGAAGCTGATGGTTGACTTTATCCTGGCAAACAGAGAAGCTCTGAAATCCAGGAGGCCCAGGGTTTTCTGAAGCCGCCTCAGCATGCCTGGCCTTTCTCTTGGAAACCAGTCTTGCCAGAAGTGGATTTAAGACCCTCACCCTTGTCTGGGTGGGACAGCTCCAGACACAGGACTTCTGGGCTGCTTTCTAACCACAAGTCCCTGTGTCCTGGAGCTAGACACGAGGACACTGAAGTCCACTCCCTTCCCTTCTGTGTCGCCCCTTCTCGGCTTCTCTCTCACACCCTGGTGGGGCTGGTGGAAAATGGTGTTCATCCTAAAGCTCTATGGTCAACTGGTGCTTCGGCCTTGTGCTGTCCTGGGGCCGGCTTCCCAACACATCAAGAGACCAAGGCTTGTGGAGGAGTCTCAGCTAAAGGTGGAGGCTTTACTGGCTTTCCTATATGCTTCTGGAAGTTTCTGCTACACTCAGAATGGGCAGAACACACTGACTGAACTCGAAGGTCTAGAGGATTCCATGGGGTCAGAGGAAAGGCAACCACGGAGCCTCTAGTTGTGCCTCTCTCTCCCAACTGGCTGAGAAGCAACTCTTGTCTCCTGAGCAGCAGAGGGCTTATCTGGTGGAGGAGGGGCAGTCTCTCACCCCTCCAATGGTTGCTTGGCAACAGAAGCCTAAACTTAAGCAAAGGAAATATTGACATGAACAGTGACCAGAAAGAACAGATCAGGCAACCATTTCCAACTGGTCATGACTCGTGCATGACCTGTTGAAAGTCAATGCCAGGAAAGCAAGTTACATTCATTTCGTCATCTTAACAAGTAGCAGCGACAGACCCCCCCCCCCCAACACTGTCATTGTAATTTATTCTGAAGACCAGAAAGAATACGGTGGGAAGTTTGATTCAAAGGGCTGGGTTTTTCTGTATCCTTAGGAAAGAGAGGCCTCAGCACTTTGGAACTAAGGTAATAAGTGTTCTGTGTTTTATGGTTTTTTTCCAACCATTTCTCCCTTCCTGAGATAAGCAAAGAACAGAAATGCATCCAGACTTGGAAGAACTCTCTGGAACGTGGAATTTACCCTCTTTTCTATAACACATGTGCTTTCTAAGGATGAATTATTTCTTACTTTTTGAGACTTCTTAAACCCAATCTTGAACAGTTTGTGATCCCAGTAGCAGCTGTCTGAGTTAGAAGTGACAAGCAAATTCTTACCTCAGCCACCTGCTCATGGAGCCTGTCGGGTAGACTCAGGCCTCCAGACCCAGTTGTGTTTGGCCTGGTGAAGATCCTTCCCTGCCTGCCCTTTGCCCCAAGACAAGATATTCCATGTCGTAGTTCCAACTGACTGCCATGTGCCAGTGAGCTGAGATGTGGGTGTGCCGGATCCCCTTTGTGCTTGCTCAGAATTCTTCCCTTCCAGTCAGGTTGGCTGCACGATATGTGTCCAAGCATGCACAGCGGAGAGCACCATGGTGTCAGGGTGTGTGGCCTGTCCCTGTGCAGGTCCCTTCCCTGCCCCACCTTCCCCAATACCTTCACCTCTCCTCCACCACCATGCCAACATCTGATGAGGCTGAAGCAAACCCTGTCACTCAGTGAGGCCCAGGACTTGTCTTCTGTCTCTTCCAAAAATGCCACCTCATTGCTGTCGCTTCCACACAAGCCACCTCCCCAACTGTGGTCCCAGAAGTGTCTGCGATTCCATAGAGAAAGCTGTGTTCCAATAAATCCTACCTCTTGCCCAGCCCCAGGCAGAGAACACAGGGCCTCTCCAGGGACCAAAAAAGAGTAAGAAGGGGAAGAAATGACAGAGGAAGCGGAATGCAGGGAGCAGAACCGCCCCAGATGCTCCAGCCTTCACAGCCTTTCTCCTCCTGCTGGCTGGCTCCACTCTGGGGACCCTGGTCTCTGCCTCGCCCTCCCTGTGAAGCAGACAGGGCAGAGCTGGCTCCCTGCTGCTGCCAGCCTCAGACCTGGCTCTCTCCTGGGGGATGTGTGGCCTGAGCCTACCTTCCTGCCCTTCCCCCACCCTCCCCTTGTGTGTCACCAATTAAGCACCCGTGACCCCAAACCCACCAATGGGTTGGGGTTGTTAGTTCTGTCTTTTTTTTTTAATTAAATAAAAACATTTTTAAAATGTCCTCTTCTCAATGTGGGGAGGGAGGGAAGAACTTTTCTTAGGTCTTTGGGAGCCACTAATGTCCCAGGCCTAGCGACACTGGGGACCCTCCAAGAGAAGAGATAGGCAGACGTTGCCTGACAAGGCCAGTTTCTCTGGTTTGAATGTGGGTCCTTGGCCATGTCCTTGGGGCACAGCTGAGGTTTAGACTTCTAGATAATGCCACTGAGCTGTATTCATGGGTGAGCCAGGAGAGATACAGGCCACCCCAGACAGGGACTGTGGACATCCAGGCAGCTTAGCAAGCCAGATCTGTCCTCAGAACCCAGAGATGATAAGGCTACACACATTACCTGGTGTGTCACCAACCTCCATCGCCCCCATCGGTTCAGATTCTGAAATGATGGGAAACTAGAGAGAGGAATGTACCATAGTGAGAGCTTGATGATTGCTAATGAGAGAAAGTGGCCTCTTTGCTGATTCAAGATGGAGCCACCCAATCACAGGCGAGGTGAGAGGAAGGGAGGGAGGGGGAGAAGGGGAAGGAAGAGAAACTTCCATTGCCCCCAGTACAGGGAAGAACAAGGTCATAGAGAAAGGGGCCAATGTGACCCAGCAACCCAGGCTCTACCTGGTAGACTATACTTGGACAGCCGTAGCTGGGCATCTGCTTTCTTTTCCTCAGAGGCATGAGGAGAGATCACCTTCCCGTCCAATGAAACATCCCCTCTGGTAGAACAATGCCCTGGCTATTTTTTTTTTTAGTCAAAGTCTCACTCTAGCCTAGGCCAACCAGGCACTTACTCTGTAGCCCAGGCTGGCCCTGAACATTTTTGATGATTTTCCTACCTCAGCCTCCCCAGTGCTGGGATTAAAGGTATCTATCACTACACCTGGCTTAGACCTGGAATTATTTTCATAAGAGATACAGGCCCCTAGGCCTGTGGAGCCAAGAGATACCAAAATCATCTACATCCTTCAAGAGAACTTTGTTCACAGGATGGGGTCCCAGCAAAGGGCACGCTGTCCCCTACCCTTGCCCTCTCTGGGCCCATCTGAGCTTTCTGCCCTGGTTTCTTAGCCTTTCTTGACTTAGAAGAGCAACTGGGGAAAATGTGTCCTTAGATGTGCTGAGCCTTCAGGTCTAATAGCTGGGGGAGTTCTTTTGACAGGTCCCATGGGTGGCCAGTCTGTGGGCTACCTGTTCCACCCGCCTGGAGCCAGTGCTGCCCAAGGAATTTGCATCTTCTGCCAGAATGCCCATGGCCACAGTTTATTCTTAGCTCTGAGGAAACCCTGGCTCAGCAGAAGCTGACTACCTATCCTGGGTGAACTCCCATGCCAGGCTGCGTTTAGGGACTAGCAGCACCTTCTGGGGGGGGGGGGTCACATGGTCACGTGCTTAGTTCAGCAAAAGTCTTTACCTCCAGGCTGACGAGATGGCTGTGTGGTTAAAAGTATTTGCTATGCGAGCCCAGCAAACAGAGGATGGGTTCCCAGGACCCACAGAAAGCCAGACACAGTGGCACACATGTCTGTAATCCCAATGGAAGGTGGTGTCCGAAAAATCCCAAGGGTCACTGGCCAGCTAGCAAAAAGAAGAGACCTTGCCTCAAGTATGGTGGAAAGCAAGGATTGATATCCTGAGGGTGTCCTTTGACTTCTCTCACCCATGCACACTTGCTTAAGCAAACACACACACACACACACACACACACACAGAGTCTAAATCCAATCTTGCAGAGTTAGGTCCATAGAACCAACACAAATTAATGCTCTTGTTCCCCAAGGAAGATAACCACCTAGCTTTGGCTCAGTAACCCTCATTCTGGCCTTCACTTGTGTTGCTTAGAGTAGGCTAATTTCACAGTCAACAACCCCCAAATGTACTGATGTAAGACAAGAGAGGTTCCTTTCTCATATGAAGATCCCTCAGCAGGAACATGAGGCAGTGTCTGTTCCACACAGCCACCCAGAGACTCAGGCCCATGCTGGCAAGGTTGCTGAGCATGGACCTGCAAGGGGATGACCTTGTGACTTCTGCCTTCTATCCATAAGCCATTGGTCACAACTCATTCACATGACCACATCTAAGAGCAAGGGAGAATGGGAAATGTAGTCTAGTGGGAGGTTGGGTGCAGAAACCAGTTTGAAGGAAAGGTGCCCAGTTTGAACACCCCGGTTGGACGTCTTTTGGTGCTTCTCTCTTTTGTCACCTCTCTCCCAAACTTCTTAAAAGCGAAACCTTTGTCTGGGGCAGTGTCAACCTCTATGTGTCCTGAGCCCCCTCCTTTGGCTCCAACATAATATCTGGCCTCGTCTCTGCTCCAGATGTTCTGTGTATGAAATGGGTCCATGTTCCCTTCAAACATGAGGACCATGTTTGAGCTGGGTACCATACAACAACACAGCATCATTGCACGTGCGACCAGAAGGGCGTCAAGTGCCTCGGGAATCACCTCACTCACTTGCTTATGTTAGAAGAAATAATCTCAAAGGGGTGGTGCTAAGTGGAAGAAAATAAAAGAAAAGGAAGCAGTATTTTTTTATATCATTTTTAAACCAAAAGGGAGAAAAGCGAGACACCACCAGTGGGAAATGATTTTGGAGCCCAACGGGCTTTTAGCAATTTGTAGAGACATTTTTTCTTGAAGAGAGTGCTAAGGGAATCAATTAGGAGAATTCTGTGAATGCTTGTAAATACTTCATAGTAGAATTATCTGTTCCGAGTACTGCCAAGGCTCAAAGCCCCACACTAACCTGACTTTACAGGGAGGGAAACCAAGGCACAGAAAGGAGTGATCACTTGTGCAACATCATACCGTAGATTTTATTTGCATCCAGGTCATGTGCCTATTAGGAAACCGTGTTTATTCCCAACATTCTCTTTTTCCACAGTGTGTTTAGATTTCTGTCTCTTTCCTCTCCCCTGTTGAGCTCCCAGTCTCAGAAATAGAAGTTGGGAGTTGAGAAAAGAAATGAGGGGAATGGCTTTTGTCAGCGATGAAGTCTTTGTCCGTGAATTTGGGAACAAAATGATGATTTCCCTGAAGCCTGGCCCGGTGTGACACATGGATTCACAGCTTAGTGGTGTCCTTCTCTGGCCACACTAACAGCTGCAGCAACATGGCCAAAGTCAGAAAGATGGAGATCAAATCCCACCTCCCTCTTCCCTTCCCACCAGAGCAGCACCGGGCAGGTCACCAACTCGACAGAGCCCCATTCCCTCTGTCAAAAGAGAGTAACACCTTACCACCAGGGGACTTTGAGAGAATGAATTAAAACAAAATCATTCAGAAAAACTCAGTTCAAAGAGTAGTATTTGATTATTCAAAGGCATTTGTTGATAGCAGTTAAGTTGTTTCCCATGATGGATTGTTCTAGAATAGTCCTTAGAGGCCCTCTCTGAGAAACAGACAAGTGTACATGCTCACATGTACCCAGCAGCATGGTGGCACCTGGCAGAGGTCCCCTGTGGCCAGTGCCTTCTGCTGACGCTCAATTTATTCCACCCTTCCATATTCCCCAGGCTGTTGGGGAGTGATAGTCTGGGTACTTTCAGGCCTCACCCAACAGCCCCTACATTCCTCTGGGGCATTCCTGGCTTCATAAACTTGACTCAGGCTGCAAAGGTCCAGGGTTGACCATCCTCCAGATCATAGGACTTCAACTCCCTGTGTGGATACCAGATGCAACACCCAGATTTTAAGCCTCAGAGACGGAAGGACACTCAAGGACCTGAGAATCTAGAGGGGATATGGAACAGATACTCCTGATACAGGTATTTTTAAATTTGCAGCTTTCAACAAAACTTCTGGAGCAACTTTGGAAAACCAGGTCTGCAGTCAAAGAGGGTTGTAGGCTCCCATGATTGCACCTGCATGAGAGGGGCTTCTCTCTCCTGGTCTTTGTCCCCTGGTAAGCATCCTAAGAAGAATGAGACACCCACAAATTAAATTGTAAAATGCCTATGTTTCCTAATTCTAAAAATAATAATACATTTACCTTTTAAAAATCCAGGACTATAGGAGACCATGAGAGAGGAAACAAGAGGTGATGGAAAGGGGGGAAACAACAAGGGGAAACAAACACGTTGTCATAGTCAGACACACGCTGCTGGGATGAATCTACAAACCAGGCACAATTTGGGGGAGGAAAATATTTATTGAAGTAACAGATCCAGGAGAAGTTAAGGAAAGGCTGGCTCCCTTTCACAGATCTAAGAAGAGACAGAGGCCCAGCACCTCCAGAAGCAAGCAAGCACACTGTAACACTGTAACTCACATAACAGCAGGATTGCCAGACTTGAGTTCCAGCTATTCTTTTGCCTATGTATCCCTAGAATTTTGCATCCAATAAATACCTCAGGGCCAGACCCCAGGAGGCCAGGCCAAAGTGAGACTTCCTCCAGCCAGAAGGCTGGAGACAATTTACAATCTTTAATATACCTATAATTTTTTGGGGGGACATGTATTCAAACTACCACACATGTAATATGGCAGCAGAAAGAAAACTAAACTGAAGGAAGAACACAGAGAGGAAAGAAAAGGAGAGGGGGAGGGGAACAAAAAATTGTATGAAAACACCAGCATGAAACCTAATTCTTTGTAAACTAATTTTTTAAAAATCCAGGGCTAGGAATGTGAGAATGTTGGGGATCAAAGCCATGGGTTTGATCCCCAACATCAAAATTTTTTTTAAAAAGATAAAACAAAATAATAATGAGAAGACACAGTAGAAGCAGAGATGGGTTGGAGTGATGAGACTGCGGGCCTTGAAGATGGGACAGTATCATGACAGCCCATGGAGGCAGCCTTAGGAGTGTGGGAATGCAACGAGTGGATTCTCCCCAAGGGCCTCCAGGAGGAACACAGCCCTGCTGACATCTTGATTTTTAGCCTGGTGAGACATCCTGAACTGTGAGATAATAAATGGGAATTGTTTGCACCCCTGAGGGTGAAATGTGTTCCAAAAGCAATAGAAAATTAATACACTGTTCATGGACATACCTCAGCGCTTGCCTGCAGTCATTCCCGATGTCCGATCTAATCTGTCATTCCCATCCTCACAGCAGCTAGTTTGACTTTCTCTGACTCCTTGGACCCTTCCCTATAGTCTTACTCCCAACCTCTTAGGTCACCAAGGAAACAGAAAGCCTTTAGAAAGTAACTATAAGCTCCTTGTGCCTCTACTCCCTGCACCCAAATGTGTTCTGTCTCATCTTGACAGGAGAGGTAGCCCTTCTCTTCCTGTCCAATGCCAGCCCTTCCATCTGACCTGACTGTCCCTCCCTGTCTTCAATCCTGTTCAAATGCATAAGCACATCCGAATATCTCCTAAGACAGCAAATTAAGCTTCTGCAGAAACCTCATTGCTGGGACAAAACACTTGATCACAAGCAACTGACGGAAGGAAAGGGTTTATTTTGGCTTACAGATTCAAGGAGAGTTTCATTGTGGCAGGAAAAGCAGGGTATGAGCAGGAAGCTGGCTCACATCATCACATATCAGCAGGGAGGAAGCAGCAAGAGTGAACTGGCTAGCACTGATGAAGGGAGGCTGGATTATAAAATATCAAGGCCCTCCTCCAGTGGCACATCTCCTCCAGCAAGGCTCCGCCAGCTGAGGATCAAGTATGAGTCTTAATCACAAACACATGAGACTATGGGGGACATTTTATATTCAAACCACCGCACCTTCTTCTATCCGACATCCCTTTTTTTTTTTCCTTTCTAGGCAAAGCATTTCCCAAGGATGGTCTATGCCAGATATTTACCTTTCCTCACATCCCATCCATTCTTCACCTATAATACAAAATTATCAATCATGTTCCTGCTTTATTATCTGCCAAGGGACAATGTTTGATCTTTTCTTTGCACATCTAACCATATCTACCCTGCTCTTACTTTCTAGATATGTTTTCTGCTCTTGACCTCTAAGACACTGTGATGATTAAATTTGTTGCCAGCTTGATCAACTTAGGAATGGAGTGAGAGACATATCTCTTAGGCAGGTCTGTGAGAGCATTTCTAGGAAAGATTAACTGTGCAAGGAAGTCCCTTCTGTTGGGGGACCATATGCAAGGAAGCTCCAGGGGAACACCAGGGCTTTTCTTCTTTGGTCTTGCTTCCCCTGGCTACTCACTGGTGCCTGCTTTCTGTCTGGCTTCCCTTGCTGCCTGCGTATGTGTGCTTCTGTCATGGGTCTGAGTGGCTTCCGGGGGGCTATGATTCTTCAGCCTGCAACCAGCCTCATGAACTGAACAGCTGCCGGCTTCTTCAATTTTCTAGTCTGTGGACAGCTGTGATTGGATTGCTGAGTCCAGATCTTGTGAGCTGATTTAATAAATCTCTAGAGAAGCCTGACTAATACACACTAGTCTTTTGGTTTTCTCTCTCATATCCCTGTATGCTTTGCTCTCCATCTTGGGCTGTAGAATTCCTGGATTCTATCTTCAGATTTCTTCTCCTCCTTACCTGTGCGACATCATTCCCTTCCACTATTATTAGTATCACGTTTAGGCTAATGACCTCTAAGACCTTATTTCTAACTTAGATCCTTCCTCAAGGTCTATGGCAGACTGTCTTGTTCTACTAAAAATCTATTTCCCCTTCTTGCATGGTAATAGAGAGAGCCTTACCATGCTGTATGGACATCTAGTTAATCTCCAAAACTCTTAGCTATGGCCATGGAGTTTTTTGTTGTTGTTTTTAAATTTTATTTATTTATGTGCAAGCAGAGAAAGAGAAAGAGAGAATTGGCACACCAGGGCTTCCAGAAGCCATCTATCCATCTATCCACCCATTCATCCACCCACCCACCCATCCACCCATCCATCCATCCACCCACCCATCCATCTATCCACCCATTCATCTACCCACCCACCCATCCATCCACCCACCCATCCATTCATCTACCCACCTATCCATCCATCCATCCATCTATTCACCCATCCATCCATCCATCTATCCACATACCCATCCATCCATCCACCCACCCACCCACCCATCCACAGTTATTCAATCACCACTTATACGAAAGTTCTGTCTTGGGTTTAGATCTGAGCTAGGCCCACCTAGGTTGGACAAGACCTGGAATGTGTACCTAACATATTCTCAGTGTCTTTGTCTTCTGGAAGTTTGCCACCCATCAGGGGAAACTGATCCATCTGTATTAATAATAACAGCCATCCTGAATCAATTGTTGGCTGTATTGGTCTTCTCAGACTGATGTAACAATCAGAAAAGCATTCTCTGCCAGTTCTGGAGGCTGAGAGGCTAAGATCAAGGTGCCAGCATGTTCAGATGCTAGTGAGGCCTCTCTTCCATGGCTCACTGCCTTCTCACTGTGTCCTCATGTGTCCAATCAGGTCTCTTCTTCTAACCCCATCATGAGGACTCCACTTGCATGACCTCATCTAAACCCAATTCTCTCCACAGGCCCCATCTCCAAACACCATAGCTCTAGAGTTTAGGACTTCCATATGTGAATTACAAGGGACATAATTCAGTTCCTAGCATCTGTCATGGGATAAACTGGTCCACTCATCATCTTAATCCTTATGCTTGCTCCCTCTGGGCCTTTTGCTCTGCTTTTCCAAGGAGGAAAGGGCATCATAGAGAGGCTCAGGACCTGCTGGAAGCACACAGCTGGAGACCATCCCAGCAGGTTATGATCCCCGTGACACTGGCTCCAGTCCCCACTCTCCTGCTGCCTGCCTGTGTGAGATGTTCCCTTGCCTGACGCCCTGGGCAGCATAACTCCCAAGAAGGGCATGTGGTTGTTGCTCTGCCCTGGCTCCCAGTCAATGCTTGTGATCATGGCCACTGACCTCCTTTCCTGGATCAGCGGGCCCTGAATGAGCCAAGCAGGAAGCCTGTCTGTGGCCTCTGAGCAGAAGAGGTGTGTTTGAAGAGATTTAGCAGACAGGAAAGAGAAAGAAGGCTTGCTTTCAGTCACTGGAGCTGCCAGCCAAGAGGAACTCTTCACACAGACAGCTTCAAAAGGAGAGGCCATCAATCTAACGCTTCCACTCGCTGGGGTGGAGGGCTTGGCACAGACCTGCCCCACCGAGGGAACCCACAGTAAGAGGTTGCTTGGAGGACGCCCTAGCCAAGGCCTGGCTTCTTTGATGCCCCCAATCTCATCGTGACTGACATCAATTGTGTCCGTGTGCTGTACCCCATTCAGGGTATTTTTTAGGGCCTCAAAGGCAGTACAGGATTGGACTGGAGGCCCACTCCATGGGAGGGAAAGCATGCCTGGTACTGAAGACCTAGTAAAAACCATATAGTGGGGAGGTCATGAACCCTAGGGGAATAACACCTGCTATTGTCTGGCTAAATGCATATATACTATGACCACCAAACTGCCTTACAAGCACTTTTTTTTAAGTGAGAATACCCAAATAATAATGCCACTCTCACTCTTTCCTAGAGAAACTTCTCTTTTTCAGATGGTGGTGACCACTGAGAAAACACAAATGACACCATAGTGCTGAGAAGAAGTGACAGTGGAGTGTTCATCACTGAGACATCTCTATCACACTTGCAAGGCTCAGGGTCTATTTCGGAAGAGGTGGTGGAAAGATTGTAAGAGCCAAAGGAAGGGCAGGACTGCTTACAACGCAAACTTCCAGACACAAAATGGCCTTGATATTCATGACCTCATAATGTCTGATAATACCTACACATAAGGGGAGGAAAAGATGACGACACCGAAACAGACTAATTGAGAGGGGGATGAAATAAGGAGGAGGAGGGAATCATAATGGTTTATGGTCTAGAATTATGAAAGCTATCCATACAAAGTTTTTTTACAAAGGGATTTTTTTTTTGAAAAAGGAAAGTAGAGGAAAGTCAAACCCACACCAGAAATTCAAAATTGTCTCTTCAGCCACCCCACACTCACTTATAATCATTGTCATCATAATTATGTTTGTGTGTGAGAGCTATGTATTCATATGTGTGTCCATGTGTTCATGTGCGTGAGAGCGTGCATGTGCCACAGAGTGCATGAGGAGGTCAGAGGGCAAACCTGAGAGACAGTCCTCACTTTCCACCTTGTTTGAGGCAAGGTCTCCTCACTGATCATCACTACAAATGTCAGTCTAGCTGGCCCACAAGCTTCTGTTACTGGTTTTGAGAGCCATGGAGACTTTCTTGGCTCTGGGTAGATTAGCTTAGGGTTAGAGTGACAGACACTCAATGGTTACCAAAACTCTCCAAACCACTGGCTCCTGAGTTCATTGTCTTACAACCAGAGGACAAGGCATAAGAGCAAGTGAAGCAAGGGTTTATGAGCAAAGAAAGGGCAAGAAACAGGAAGAGCTCTGGAGCTGGGAAGGGTCCCAAGCAGGTGACTTGGATAGGAAGGTTTATATAATACCTCTTGGGGATATAAATTAAGTATCAAGCCAAGGTGATTGGATTGGTTAGTTTGAATGTATGTGGGTTCTTCTGATAGGCTGATGATTTGATACCCTTGGGGATGTAAATTAGGCATCAAGTCTGGGTGGATTTTATTGGCTACTTTGACTGTATGTGAGGGTCTCATGAAAGGCTGATGAGTTAGACAAAGGCTTGGTTGTTTTGTATGTGTAGGCCAACTGTCCTCCTGGAGAGTCAGTATTAAATCAGGGGGTTTTGGAATTTTAGTTTCTTGACTCCGCTATTTGGACTTACTATAAAATCTCTGTGCTCATTGGCTCTGTCAGGCTATACAGATATCTGAATATGCTTTTGGGGCCTGTAACCCTGACAAGCTAGCTACGAAATGGAGACTACCTTATTCTAGGACTTCCTTAGAACTTCCATTATTCTTCCTTCTCCATCTCTCACCTCACCATAGGAGGCTCACTATAGCATCTGGCTTTTAGCATGGTTTCTAGGGATCCAGACCAAGGACTCACACACGTGCCACAGCAAGCACTTTGTCCACTGAGCCAGACCCCCAGCCCTGCATAATTTCTCTCTACAAATTTTGTCATCAAGCACTGGAACCTCCTGGCTCTTGGGCTACTGCTTCTCTGGGTGCCTGGCTGAGTCTACCCAGCACTCTCTAGGCAAGGGCAGAGTGAGGGCTCCAGGTCTAGGCTTTCAGTATAGAGACAGTCACTCTCGGATCCGAGTGGGATCCATCAGCAATCCGTCATCTGTGAGAGACCAGCTGCTCTGGGAATGCAGAGCTGAGGATGGAGGAAGAAGACCAGAGATGAGGCAGGTTTGGAGAGAAGCTCCTGGGAGAGTATACCCTGGGGTGGAAGGATGCTTTTGTAAAAGTGACAGCTCAGACAGGATTGCAGGAATGCAAGCCCTGAGTGCAGGTGTGAGGTCTCAGCTCAGCCCTGATTTTCATTCATCAGATAGTATCACATCTCTCTGCTGTCCATTCTTTATCTTCCCACCACCCTACCCCCACTCCGTAGAGCTTGAAAGTTTCTCCCAGCTCCAACTCAACCACTGGTTCAGAGTTTGGGCTGTGAGTTTTGATATTTGGATTCACTGTTTCCCTCTGTGTGATCTTGACAAATGGCTTCATGTGTCTGAGTGTGTGTGTGTGCACCCTTTCTCTGTCTCTGTCTCTGTCTCTCTCTTTCTCTCTCTCTCTCTCTCTGTTCTTATCTGTAAAGTGAGAATGACAGTTGTACTCACCCATGGATTTGCATGAAGATGAACTTGGTGACATGCTGTATTAGTTATTTTTGCTCATTGCTGTGACAGAATGTCTGGCAGAAGGGACTTAAGAGAGGAAGGATTTCTATGTATGTGGGGTAGGGGTGCACGCACATGCGTGCATGAACCTGTGGAGGCCAGAGCACAACCTCTGGTGTTGTTCCCCAGGCACCATCCACCTTTTT
Organism: Zapus hudsonius; assembly: GCA_004024765.1. NCBI lineage: Eukaryota > Metazoa > Chordata > Mammalia > Rodentia > Dipodidae > Zapus > Zapus hudsonius. The sequence goes on along the minus strand of PVHP010032415.1, from coordinate 1,156 downwards.
TGAGACAGAGCCTCTTACTGGAATGGACACCAAGTAGACTAACTAGCTGGCCAGTGAACCCCAGGGATCTCCTGTCTCTGCAACCTCAGCATCGGAATGATAAGTGCCTACCGCCAGCAGCAGCTTTTGTACATGGCTTTTGGGGAAGAAACTCAGATCCTCATGCTCGCAAGGAAAGCACTTTATTGACTGAGCTATCTCTCCAAGAGAAAGGATTCCATTGGCTCACAGTTCTCAGGCATCAGGAGCTTGTGGCTCACTGAGTCCCATCTGAGAGGATGAGGAAGCAGAGAGCTTTCTGGAAGTTGGGCCATAAACCTGAACGCAAAGATCAGCCCCAAGTGAAGCCATCTCCACCAGCCAAGCCTCCTACATTCAGATTCACACCATACCACGTGGAAAGCGTGTGTCCAGCAGAGTGCCGAGTAGATGGTAAGAACTCCCTGAGGATGAGCTATTAGCACTGGTCATTGGTGTTGGCATTCCATGCATGATTTCAAGGCTGTTTCTCTGCCTCTTTCTACAACCTGTGTCAACCTAAGGCCAGGATTTTAAGGCTTAAGGCCCTGCCCAACTCAGAGAGATCTATTCCCGGCCATGTGTCAGCCCCTTGGATCCACCCCAAAGAGCCACCTGCTGAGCTGAGGATGAAGAAATAGCAGAACTCAGGAGGAATGTAGGAGCCAGAACCTTGAGAGTCAGCCTGCCAGGCACATGACAGCGGGACCCGAAACCTTCATATGTTCTCTGCTCTAGCTGTACAACTCCATTTGCTTCCTAACCACTACCTGTGACTCAACCCACTTCCGTTCCTGTTGAAAATGGAAGAACACAATTAGGAGGTAAAGCTAAAAACCGTGCAAAGAAACAGATGTGCTGTCAAACCCATGGCTGCCTCTCTTCTGGCTGCTTTCTCTAGGTTTCAGAGGGTGATTTGCAAGCTTCGGAAAGGGATAAGGGAGTCTGGAGAGATAGCTCAGCAGTTAAGGCACTTGCCTGCAAAGCCTAACAACCCAGGTTTGATTCCCCAGTACCCATTTAAAGCCAGATGTACAAAGTGTTGCATGTATCTGGAGTTTGTTTGCAGCAGCTGGAGGCCCTGGTACACCCATTTTCTCTCTCTCTCTCTCTCTCTCTCTCTCTCTCTCTCTCTCTC
>PVHP010032414.1:0-20321 GCA_004024765.1 Zapus hudsonius | reverse complement strand
CCCACAAACAATTGAATGTGTTCTGATAGATCGATCCTCAGCTGATGGCAGTTTGGGTTTTACAACCTCGATGAAGCTGTGTTGTCAGGGGCGGGCTTATGGGGGTTATAAGCCAGCTCCCCCTTGCCAGTATTTGGCACACCTTCCTGCCGCTGTTTGCAGTGCTGTGGCAGAGGTGATGTCCAGCCCTCTGCTCATGTCATCGTTTTCCCTGCCAAGATGGAGTCTCCCCTCGAGTCCGTAAGCCAAATAAACCCATTCCTCCACAAGCCGCTTTGGTTTGGGTTCTTTCTGCGCAGCAACAAGAAAGCTGACTGCAACAACCACCCCATGGGCTGGAGTCTCAAAAGAAAAAAAGAGGAAAGCCAGCTGAGCACCGCACTCCTCTTATTTCCTGATCTACCAAGAAGTGAGCAACAGCCTTCCTCCCGGCCCAGCTCAGGCTCCTCTCCCACCACAGTGGGCTAGCTCCTCAAGCCATGAACCAAATAAACCCTTCCTCTATTCCGTTGGCTCTCGTCAGGAATTTGGTCACAGCAAGAAGCACACAGTTAGTTCCCAAACCAGCCTGGTCTCCTGTTAGGATGAAAGCCCTGTCCCAATCCCACCCTGGTCCCCACCGGAGTCTTCTCTCCTTCGTCCCTCACTGACTGGCCAGCCCAGGCTCCCAGGGTTAGAGTAGCTGGAACCAACTGGGACCCAGCGCTGCCATTAGGGAGCCCTCAGGTAGACAGAGGGCAGTCTGGGCCATCCTGGAGCTGATGGGGGGAGTAGAGCCGCCCCCAGTTGGGGACACAGAATCTACTCCTTGAGGCACAGGGACCCCGAACCCTTGTCCAGGGCCCTGGCTTCACCCCACTTTCCCCTCTCTGATGTGGGCCTGTCATCTCTTTCTTTCTCTCTTAAATAAATAAAAATATTTTTAAAGAAATAAAAAATGATCCAGGCATGCGGTGCACATCTTTAATCCCAGCACTAGGGAGGCAGAGGGAAGAGGATCATGGTGAGTTTGAGGCCAGTCTGGGACTAGAGTGAGGTCCAGGTCAGCCTGGGATAGCGCAGAAATGAAGCCCTTGGGACTGAAGCCAGTGTGGGCTGTAGCTCATGGTACATCCCTTGTTAGCATGTTTAAGGCCCTGGTTCCATCCACAGGAATGTGCGCGACACTCCCACAGGCACGGGCTGACGGCTTTCCTGGTTGTCAGGGCTCTTGCTCTGCATGCATCCCGCTGTCGTCCCCCTGGCAGCCCCCGCTGAGGCTCAGCCCACAGTGCTAACAGAGACCTGAGCAGGTCTCACCCTGTCACACCACCTATACCCACCATGCTGGCCTCCCACTTGCTGAGAATGGGGAGGATGTGGTCTCACGCCCTGCCCATAAGCCTGGAAGTTAGAGCGAGGGAAACAGCCAAAGGGATAGTGACCTGAGTGTGGGAGCCAGACCCAGCAGGGTGGGCAGGCCGGGCCCAGTCCTCAGGGGAAGACCCTGCCTGTTGTCTACTGCTCTAGACTTCTTGCCACAGCAGACAAAAGCAGGCAGGCTGCAGTCGGCCACCCCAGGGCCTAGACCACCATGGGGTAGGGTGGGGGTCGCCCAGGGCTGCAAAAGGCCCAGTTTGAGTCAATCTGAAGCTATCTGGTGCCCCCGGTGGAAGGATCACAGATCCTTTTTGGCTTTGGCCCCAGGAGACCTAAGCTAACTAGACTCCAGACATTGCAAGCTGTTCTTGTTGGGACAATGGGGTGGAGCCAAGTATAGCCTCCCCCAGGGTGGGGGCACAGGCCTATTCACCCACTGCCAGCTCTGAGGTCATCTTCCACTTTCCTGTAGGGGGGGAGGCAGGGAGATGACCACACCCAGCTGGGGGAGGGACCCTGTTCAGGGATGACCTTATACCTGAGCCTCTGAGCTCCATGACCCCAACCCCAGAGTCCTGGGGGGCTTAGGTGTTGTACCAGAATGAACAGAGGGCTCTGAGAGAGGCAGGCCAAGCAAGGCACAGAAAGGGACACTCAGGCATGACGGACAGCAGACACGGGCATTGACTGCTCCTGGGAGTCAGCTACCAAGGAGTCCCAGGGAGCTGAGTCCCTAGAGCCCACCCCCGCCTTTCCTTGGGCCCAGTCCAGGCTGCACCCTCGATGGAGTCTGGCAATCCCCAACTAGCCCCGCATTTTTCCCAGCTGAGAGCACTTTCACAAAACTGACTCCAAACGGATGACGGGCAGGGGAAGGGGCATGGAAACTTCTGTCCTGGAGCTGGAATGCACCAATGACCCATCCACCTCAGCCTGTCGCACAGAGCCCTGGACAGTGTCCTCAAGGGTCTGTCGGCTGCAGACACTGGGGGGCAGGGGAGGCTGTGCCCCAGGACTCCCCATCTGTCTATACCATGGAGTCTGCTCCCAGGGCCACACGAGCGCCCCTGATGTGACCCAGGAGGGGCGCAGACCCCTGGCCTCAGTCCTTCCCCTGCTCTGCCCGCTCACTCAGCAGCCAAGGCAGGCTGACCTTTCTGCTGCTGCACAGCTCTGTGCAGAGGGAAAAATGTCTTTTAAAGCAAAAGCCAAACAAAAGCTGCTGGTTATTTTTAAAAATCTGGCTATTTTGGGGGCAGGCACGTCTCCAGGGCAGCAGCCGGAGCCAGGCCCTTGGCCACCTTGCCCCCTGCCCCCCCGCCCAGACTGACATCAGAGTGCCGAGGCTCCTCAAAAGGGGTTCTGCCCCATAACCCTTCCTGACGGGGCTGGCAAGAGCCCAAGAGTCAGGCCAGGTGTCCGGTGTGGGCTCCAGGTTCAAGGTCCTGGGACAGCCACTCCTCCCTCCATGCAGGGCGGTGGGAAGAGGCACAGAGAGGAAGGTCAGGAAAGGCGCTTTCACGATTGCGCGAAGGTTTCAGAGCCTGTCTCTTAGGCCAGCACAGGCGCTGGCAAGGATGGCCGGCCAGCACACTGGTGGTCCTAAGGCCAAGCGGGAAGCAGAGAGGATCCCCCGTTGGGTCTGGATGCCACCCATGTGAAGACAAGCGCGCTAGTGAGGTCCCCCAGATCCTGGGATGTGCGATCACAGAAGGTAGGCCTGCTGCCCGGCAACCTCCAGAGCTCAGGAACTAAATCACCTACTTCACCAAGAGGTGGGCAGCCTCCAGGGAGGGAGGGGTCTCCGCCCTGACCTAAGGCCCAGCCCCATGCAGGGCCACCTGCGTGATGTGGAGACTAAAGCTGGGTGCAGGTAGCTTTGCACGTGTCCTGGGGTTAAGGAGGCCACCCCGCCCTCCTGGCAAGGTGACTCAGCCAGTAGCCTGTGACTCAGCTTGGGGCTTTGCAGGAAGAAGGCCCCATGCCAATTCCTGGGGACAGACCAGGGTCCCTGTGGTACAGGGTGGAGGCAGGAAGCCCCTCCTAGCCCCAAATGTCCGGCTTGTGCCCACGCCTCTTCCTTCAGATTGAGCACCTTCTGGGCCCTGCCTGGGTCCTCCAAGGTCCTAGGGGTGCTGTCCAGTCTCCAGCCACCGTCCTTCCCTCATGTGCCCTGTACTTCACCACAGGAGGGCCAGGGCAGGGTCTTCTCAGGCCCTCAGCTGGGTAAACAGAGCCATCCCTTCAATAAATCAGGTAACATGGAAACAGACCATGTGTGGAACCCACCCAAGAGATAGAGAAGTGGAAAAGCCCAGGATGCCAATAGGCAAACCCACAATGCAAAACAAAATCGAAAAACATGGGGGCTGGGTGTGGCTTCGTGGCAGAGCATTTGCTTACCACCTATGAGGACCTTCGTTCCATCCCCAGCACTGCAAAAGCAAGTAAAATAATTAAATCAAAACAAGGGATGCAGCCAGGTAGGATGGTGCACACCTTTAATCCCAGCACTTGGGAGGCAGGCAGAGGATCACCATGAGTTCAAGGCCACCCTGAGACTACATAGCGATTTCCAGGTCGGTCTGGACTAAAGTGAGACCTACCTGGAAAAAAAAAAAAAAGGAGGAGGAAGGACACTTGACATCTTCCCCTGGCCTACGTACGTGCATGTGTGCAAGGCAAACGCATCTTCATACACACACGTGCACATACATCAAAAATAAATTTACAAAAATCAAAAAGCCATACACTATCCTAAGGAGCGAGGCCCAGGTGTCAAGTCTAAGGGTGCCTATTCCACAGGTGTGTCCAGAGCAGGGTGAGAAGACTCAAGAACAGGTGGAGACGGAGGGCTTGGGGGGGATGATAGGTCACTGGCTAGGAGGACAAAGAGGTCCCAACTGGACAATATCAAAAGTCTCCTATAGCCACCAGGAGGAGGTCAGGGAGCCTGATCACCTCACCAGCCAGGGCTCCCTGTCTCTCCTCCCTGTGGCCCAACCAGGTCAGGCCAGATGGTCATCCTGGGGGGGGACACAGGAAGTGCAGTTTATCCCAAAGGGACCCCACGGCTGAAACCCAAACAGTTTAGTCTCTACTGAGAGGTACGGCAAGAGTGAGAGGCCAATGCGATGGGTTTGTTTAAAAATACAGAAAACAGGAAGCCTTTGGGGGCCACCAGAGCGTAGGTGGCTCAGGCATTGCTGTACACATAGTGAGCAGGGATCCAGTGACCAGGACAGCTGCGTGTGGTCACTAAATGCCATCGAGCGGCAGAGAAACCTGCAGGGCACCAGCAAGCCCTGGGCAAGGGGGAGGGGGAGGGGGAGGCATAGGAAGGAAGAGGAGGCAGAAGGGACCGATAGAAGAAGCAGGGGCAGGGGAAGGAAGAGACTGAGGGAGGGGACAGGTGGGGGGGGGCTTGCCACTTGCCCTGTGTATGCAGCTAGCCAGGAGCTAAGGGAGCCTGAGAACCTACCAGAGTCTCTACTTCATCTGTCCAGCGAGTCCAGCTAACAGAACTAGGCCCTGGCCCAGCCCTGCACCTGTCCCAGCCGCTGGCCTCTGTAACTTAAGCCTGGGCATGGCTGCGCTTCCTGCCACTTCCCTAGACAACTCTGCTGACCATCTCAAGGCCCTGACCAAATGGCCGCGTGCCCAGCAAGGCCCAGGGAGCCAGTGAGCTCAGCTTCATAACCACCATCCAAACTGCCCTGTGGACCTGTCTAGGGAGCCCCAACCCAGCCGGCCTGAGGGCAGGTAGGATAGGCTAGGCCTGAAGTGCATCTGACAGCCAGGGTGCCAACCACACCTCACAGGCAGGAGTCCGCACGCCTCCAGTTATGGAGGAGCAAACTGTGCAGGGCCCAGAAGACAAGAGCCCTCACCCTGGCCTATCTGGCCCCAACCAACCTTTGGCCTTAAGTCCTCTCAGCGCAGCCCCACTGTCCCTTTGTCCCCAGCTGGAGCCTCCAGACAGTTCTGCCTGGGCCTTTGGGGCCATGACAAAGGCAGTTGTGTCACCTGAGCCGCCTGCACACCAGCAGAAGAGAACAAAGCCCCACCTCCCTGCCAGGAAAGGGACCAGCACTCCTCACCTCCTCGCGAGTGGACCTGGGAGGGGAGCTGGTACCACAGGCCAGAGAGCCAGCCCAGCCCACTCCCGCTGAATGCACTATATGTGCCCTGGGCACAGGGTCTGTGGGAGACTCTGGAAAGGGGAAGCTGGGGCCAGGAACCTGACCACTGGGCCCCAGAAGCTTCCAGAAGAAGCCAGGAGATGCACAGAGCAGCCCTCTGGAGCTCCCAGGGAAGTAGGACTAGGACTCAGGAACCATCCCTTAGCAGGGAGCTAGGAGCTTCCCGGGGACCCTCCCCCGCAAAAAGAAGGGAAGGCCCAGGCTCATCCTGTCCAGGGTTCCGGCTGCTCCTACACAGACGTCACAGGGCCCGGCAGCCATGCCCAGAGCCAGTCTTGGGCCCACTCGGCCAGGCATTAGATCCAGGGCAGCTGGGCAGCCCAGCCCACCTTCCTCAGGCCTGTGAGGTGCAGGAAGCACTCCAGTGTCGGTGCCAGCCACCCCCACCCGCTTCCCAAGGCATCCGCTCCAGTCCCAGAACAAAGGCTGCTGGCCAGGCACTTCCTGGTGCTTCCTGAAGGAGCCATGGCCAGGAGTCACCCCACTCTGAGGAGGGCTCCTTGCTTCCACTAGGGCCCCTGGGCCACAGGGACAGAGGCTGCGGTAGATGGGGAGAGGGAAGGAGGGACCCATCCCCTGTCTCACTTTTCAGCTGCTGAAACTGAGGCCTGGGAAGGAGGCACGATGTCTCCCAGCCTGGAGCAACGGAAAGGCAGATCTGCTGTAGGCCCAATTCACAGGCAGGAAAAGCGAGGCTCGGCGAGGGCCCCAGGGCCTCAGAGAGGGCAGTCAACACTGGGTCAGCAGGCAGTCCACTGCCCTCGGCCTCACCCACACAGCACTTGGGCACAGTGCCCACCTACTCTGCAGGCATACTGGGTTGCCATGGAGACAGGGCCTTTTCTCTTTCTCTGGCTCAGTCAGGCAAGACTCTGGGAGGAGGTATCGGAAGTGCCCCAGGCGCCGCCTTTGCTGCCCCTACCCCCAAATAAAAGTTCATAAACGTGCCCTTCCATGGTGGGAGACTCACTGCTATTATCAGAGAAGAGGGTGTCCCAGGAGGCTATTGAGGCCCATAGCTGGGCCTTTGGGGCCCCCCTCAGCTCCAAGGGACCGATTTCATGGCAGAAAGTGGGAGACAGCCAAATCAGGTGGAGGCCAGAGAGCCCTCCCTCCTCCTTTCCCACCTGGCCGCTCAGGCCTAGCGGCAAATCCAGGTCCCCTGCAAATCCAGACCACTTGTTGGGACCCAGTGTGAACACCAAATGCCTGTCCACATGCTGCCAGGCAGGGAAGGAGGTGCTGCCCTGCAGGCCTGTCCTTCCAACCTGTCTGTGGAGACCTCACCTGACCTCCTCCCACACCTCAGGAGACAGGCCCCAGGGGAGCAGAAGCCAGCAATGCCACAGGTCAGGTAGCAGACACAGGCATCTGGGCCGGCAGGATGAAGGTCGAGAACCAACCTTGTAGGCCTGCTCCACCCTCACTCACACTCACCCATCCTCATCCTGGTCCCCAGAGAGCCACAATGTGGCCGTCACGTCCACAAACCACCACCCCAAAAGCTAACCACCTTCCTGGGCAAAGTCACTGGAGTGAAACACAGCTGAGTGGGTCCCAGACCAGGAGCAACACCAGGGCCCCTCCATCTGTCAACCTTGGGGAACTCATCACTGGGAAGTGTCCAGCCTCACCCTCCTTCTGGCCCAGGGGCCTGGAGCTGGTAGTCTGGTGACCCCAAGGTGGGATACCACCACAGCAAGGTATCCCAGGAATGTCCACTTCCACCAGACCTCCTCCACATTCCTGGGCCCCACCCATCCCCACCAGGAATTCCTCAGAGTAAACACCAGGGAGCCTGTGAGGGCACCAGGGGCTCACGGAATATCTGCTCACGCCTCAACACACTCCTGCCCACCGTGCCCATCCTGCCTGGCTCCGGTGTGGGCTTTGCTGGCACTCCGTTCAGCCCTCACTTTCCCTGTGTGTACAGAGATGCCCAAAGAACAAAGGTGCCACCACTGGGCCTCTGTCCACGCTGCGCCTGTCCCCAGCAGTTCCGCCTGGAACCAGCCTCCCGGCCTCCAACCCCATGCCAGTGACCTCATCCACCCCAACGTCACGTGCCTCAGGTGAGCCCTATGGCTGGAGCTAGACAGGCAAACAGGGACCCTACGTCATGTGCCTCAGGGGAGCCCTATGGCTGGAGCTACAGAGGTAAAATGGGACCCTACCTGGCCCAGGTCCAGAGTGACGTTGACCTCATTGTACTCCAGGCCGCGGGACAGAGGTGGGCTCTGCCACCAGCGTTCCGTGCCATCGATGGCGTTGCTCACAGGGTGTGCCTTGTTGCTGTTGGCTGCTGTGCAGATGTCGCAGTACTGGCCCTGTAGGGAGGAGGGGATGGTCAGATGGCCAAGAAGGCTGGGCACCCCCTGTCCCCTCTAGAACAGCCCTCTGGCCACGATACAGATCCTAGGTCTCACCACACCAGCTTCCCCTTCCCTCAGCCTTCAGTCCCTCATCTGCCACCTATGTGGAGTGCCTAATGCTTTCTTGATTCAGGGGGTTCGGCTCGTATGAGATGGGGCGCACATATTACAGGAAGACCAGGGCTGGAGGGGACACCTTCTTTAGGTGGGAAAATCAAGGTGCGCCTCTAGAAGAGGTGGCATCTAAGACCTGCCAGGTAAGGGGAGTATGAGCCAGGCTTGGTTAGTACGAAGGCCTCAGGCCTATATGGCTACAGTCAAGGGGCAAAAGGGAGCAAACATAATACCCTTCAGCACTTCCAGACACCGCAAGTGACTCCCGAGGAGCTTGGGGCATGCAGGGGAGGGAGGGGAGCAAAGAGTGAGGAAGGGAAAGCCACAGGAAGAAATGCCATCTGGAGGGAGAGGGCTTCTGGGAGAATCAGAGAGTCAGATGTGCCCCCCCAGGAGCCCTCGTGGGAGCGCTGTGGGGCTGGGCAGGAGTTCAAGTGAGTGGGCAAGGACAGGAGAGGCCAGGGCCTCCTGACCACCACTTCCGAACCCTGGGACAGGGCCAAGCCACCACACCCTGAGAGCCTCAGTGTCCCCATCTGCAGGGATAATGCTGCACCTGCTCAGGTTCCCACCAGGGTGAAGGTTACACACAGGCCTGGCAGCTGCTTTATCAGGGCCCAAGCCACCTGCCCGGGGCCTGTGTTCTGTGGGGACAGAGGAAGAGCCAGCGGTTCAGACTAGTGGGCCCTGATGGGGGAGGGGCAGGGCCCTGGCTGCTGGCCAGTGGAGCCCACCCCCACCTCCCACAAGGAAACCAGACCTGCGTTCCACACACAAAGGCAACTCCAGAGACCTGGCACTTACTGAGGCCCAGGAAGCCGCCCCACCTCTCCCAAGCTAGGGGTGGGGTGTGGACCTCCTGAAGGAGGCTTGGGTGTGGGAGATCCCCCACCCCCACTCTGAGCACTCAGCCCCAACTTGTACACATAGGCCCTGCCTCCCAGGAGGCCTCTACCTTGTGCTAGTCACAAAAGGCAAAGGGTGATAAATTATCTGTGACTCCTAGGACCCCAGGTGCTGATGTCGGGGTGGCCCTCAGGCTGGCTGTTCCCTCCATTACAGTTTAGCTGTCACCCTCTGGGCAGGACCTCTATTCTGGACCACCCAAGAAGCAGACCTGCGCCTTGCCTAGCTTTGCTGGCTGTATTTATCCACCTTGCGACTACTTAGCTAGTCCCACTGGGCCCTCAGGGCTCTGCAGTAATAGCCACACTCCCTCACTCCTTGACTCCCTAGTCCACCACCCAGAACTGCCACGCCAGGGTTATCAGGCCTTGCTGCCAAGCCCAAATAGTGATCTGCAAACCAGAACCCAGGCTTTCCCAGCCTGCAGAGTTTCAGGGTTGACCGAGGTTCACTGATCATACCCTCATAGGTGCCAACCAATGTAGGGGTGGGCAGGGAGAAGGTGGATGGGCAGGCCTCCCAAGAAGGCTCACTGCTGGTCCAGACCTTGTAGGACACAAGACTGTGCACCCCCAAAGGTCAGACCCTGGGTGGAGAGTGCCCAGGATGAAGTGCGAGCTGGACCTCCAGCCTTCCAGGAGGCCAGGGGAGGCAGTGTCTTAGTGCCTGCCAGGAGACAAAGAGCTCAAAGAGTAAGGGAACAGCAGCACCAGTCCCCACTCGGCCACTTGATGGACAACTGTCACCCTCTGTGGCCCAGGCCACTCCACTGGCTTCTGGTTCACAATGGTCAGGGCTGGGAAACCAGGCTCCCTTCACCCCTGCTGCTGCTGCTGCTGCTGGAGCTAAATCTTCCAGGAACAGAGCTAGGAACCACAGGGCTGATCTCCTTCTAGTGAGTCACCAGCTGGCCTAGCTCGAGCCAGCAGAGTTCCTCTGATGCCCACCTGAAACTGGGAAGGCAGGAGTCCCAACGGCCCATTCTCCTTCCCAAGCATTCACTTTCTGCTTGTCACTCAGTGAGCAAGGCTCATTCAGCCAGGCTCCTACCTGGGATGCCCACGTCCCCTGCTCTTTTCACAAAAGGTCTGCCATCTTGGGACCTGCACAGCAGGGTCCCAGCATCCGCCCCCCCCACACATCCTTTGTGCCTCATTTCCCATGGTGCACATACTAGGCTCTTTTTGGGGGGATAGCCTCATGTCCTGGGTATCACCTGTGCCCATGTGCCTTGCACTAGCCAGCTCTACCACTAACCTAGTCAGAGGCTTTTAGAGCCTCAAGAACAGGAGGGATAAAAAATAAATAAAAAATAAAAAAAAAACCAGAAGGGAGCTCTGTCCACCAAGCAGCCCTGCAACAGGGGCTCATGGTTCTGTGATGCTATTCAAAAGAGCTGTGGCCAGGAGAAGCAGTGCCCATGCCGGAGCATGGCACACCCAGAGTGGCCACTTTCCAGACAGGTCTCTCAATATCAGAGGAAGTGGGCTATCACATGGTGTCCATTCCACAGGCAAACTTGAGGCTCAGAGAGGGAACCTACACAGTTGAGGTATACAGCAGACCAAGCTTTGGCCCCAGGCTACCCTGCTAGGGCTTTAACACTAGAAGGAAAGAGGACACCCAGCAGGCAACCCTCAGGGCTGACCTGTCACTCACCTGGAGCAGGGAGGGGTGGACTAGGGTCTGGAAAGGAACTTGAGCCTAACCTAGGGAGCAGCAAATCCCCAGCTAAGCAGTGAGGGTCCTGGACGCATAGGTCTGGAGACACCCAGGGGAGCCCCCTTCTGAGACCCAGCCTCCTAACTAGTGGCCAACTCCCCACTGCTCGCACCAGTGGACCCTGCTCTGGTTGTGGGGCTACATGCAGGTGTCTTCATTTTTCTAGGCTTCCGTCTTCCCTGCTTCAGAGGTCTGCTCTCTAAGGCAGGAGGCTGCCGCTGATGGCGCACTTAGTTCTTTCAAGAGTCAGAGTGCAGGGGAGGCTGGCCCCTCTCAGCTTCCGCCTCTCCAGTTAGGGGCCCAAGGAGGGTCAGGTGGCAGACAGGGGGCAATAGAGCTAGCCTCCCTCACCCCTTCCCAGACCTCCTGGGGCTCCCTCAACTAATTCAGCTACTGGCCCAGCTTCCTCCCAGGTAGGTGGGAACGGGTCTCTGGAGGAGGCGGCTCACTTACACTCGGGCTGCGGTACACTTTCTCTTATGTGGATGGAGGACAGTCTGCTGGGGGTGCACTGCAGGGGAGCCTGAGGCAGACTTTGCCCCCAAGGCTGACCCCAGCCCCAAAAGAAATCCAGAGATTCTGGTCAGCCTGTTTTCCTGGCCAGGGGGTCCAGCTCAGTCCACCTGCAGCTCAGCAGCGGGGGTGTGGGGCTGGGGGCTCTGACTCCGTGTCTACACAAGACCCAAGGACCCTAAGCCCACACGTGTGTCAGCATTCAGTTAAGACTGGCCTGCCTGCCCTCTCCCACCTCGGGGGTCCCACCGAGTTGCCTTCCCCACTTGGCTGGGACAGACCAGGCGCAAAGGCGGCCGAGCGGCTCCCGCGCTCAGCCCGTCCCCACGCGGAGGCCAGCAGGTTCCAGCCTGTCCCACCCCTGCCCACAGGCAGCCGTCCCCGAGGCCAAGCGCCGCCTGCAGCGGGGACCGGGCACCGGCTCCCTCCCACCAGGGTCACCGGCGCGAGACTGCACGGGACCCCGGGTCCGCGAAGGGGACGCTTCATGGGCCCTTTCGGAGGAACCTTTCGCGCAGGTTCCGCGGCTCGGGGGAGGCCCCCTGGGTCCCCTCCGAAGGCACCACCGGGGCGTCCCGGCGCCCGGGTCCGATCGCCGCGGACGCGCTCACCTGGATGGTCTGGTTGGGGTCCCCGCCGGCCACCGGACCCCCCACCAGCTTGCAGTAGAGGTCCTCGGCGGGGCGGGGAGCGCCGCGCGCCGGGGCCTCCTCGCCGCAGGTGGCGGACGCGGAGATGCGGGCGCCCTCGGCCAGGTTGAAGTAGGGCGGGTGCAGGCTGAGGTCGCCGCTCCCGGGGGCCCGCGCCCGCGCCGCGCCCAGCAGCGCCAGCCCGGCCAGCAGCAGCAGCGGCGGCGGCGGCGCGGGGGCCCGGGGACGACCCGCGCCCGGCCGAGCTCCGCGCCTCGCCATCTTCCGGCTCGGGGCCGCGTCTGCACACTCCGGGGTCACCGCTCGCCGCGGGAGCCCGGCGAGTCTGGAGCGGGGCGGCCGGTCCGGCTCGCTCCGCCCGATCGCGGACGTCACGCCCCGCCCCGGCCCGTCCGGGCGCCCCGGGGAGAGGATGGGGGGGGAGGGCAGGGGGAGTGGCGACCCGGAGGCCTTAACCCTTCGGACCCTGGCCCGACTCGCCTCCCGGAAGGGGCACCTGCTGGCCCCGAGCCAGGCCGAGGGGATTCGGTGCTACGTGCCTCCCCGCTGCCCCAGGTGGTGGCTTCGGATCCCTCGGGGGACCCACGTGTTCTCCTGGGGCTAGGCCTGCCTCGGCCAGCCCAGCTGTACCCCTCTTTGTCTCCCAAACTTCAGGCACCTCTGGCGCCTTGCCACCGTCCCTTCCAACTAGTGAGCCGAGGTGTGCGCAATATGAAAAGCATGGCTGGGGTGGATCCCTCAAGGGACCCGACCTGCAGAGAGAGCCGAGGTGAGGACCCCTACTTTCTCCAAGGTCAGGACGTTCGATTTCGCCCTGCCCCTGGCTCCTACTGGGGGATTTAAAGTTCTCAGTAGAGAAATGGGCCTCAGAGAAAATGGGCCAGGTGTCCAACCACGGCTCCCTTCCAAGGACCAGGATGCTCAGAGGTGCCGGGCAAGTGAGCTCAGGAAGGCAGGGCCATGCTTACACACTACTAAGCTGGCAGCACCGTGGATCCTCTGCTCTGCCAGGCGCTGACCCGCTTTACCTCCCGGGCAGCTGCAGGGTCCTAAGCCTAGCTAGGGCTGTGTCCCTCTTTTCTGCTTTTGGGTGGCTTCAGCCACAGCCACTGGGTCTCCTCCCCTTGGGTTCCTAGGCCAAACTGGTCTCAAGGGAAGCCCCAGGGGTGGGGGTGGGGAGCAGCTGAGGGGCTGGCAGCTCCCCCAGGTCTCCAAGCCAGGCCAGCCAAGCCTTTGTCCCACGTGGGTGGTGAGGCTCCCTTCTAGCCGAGCAGTCTGGACAGTCCTTGGGTGACTGGGGGGGGGGAGCGGATGGAGGGTGCTGACCAGACGGTTCTGGTGGGCTGGTGAGGGTCCTGACTGGCAACTGTTACCGGAAGGTTGCCCTCGGCCTCCTACAAATCTCAAACTCCAAGGATTTGGGTGGCCTCTTCTCTTGAACTAGCCGGAGGAGCCGCCCTCACTTGCTCCTTCCACTTTTACTCCCTGGAATTCCTCCATAACTTCACAATTAATTTTTCACCTTGGGGAGGGAGAGGAGGTGGCTCCCCTTTGTAGAGACGTGTGGGGGCAGGGCTGGCTCCAGGGTGGGCGGAGATGAGGAGGAATCCGGAATTCAGCAGAGATTTACGATCCCATGCAAAGGACAGCTGGGGCAGGAGCAGGTTACCAGATGGCCAGCCCCACCCAGCCACAATGGTGGCTCTCCCACCATCTCCACCAAGCAGTGTGCTCTGGCCCAGGTCCCCTTGACAGCTGGGGTCCTGGCAGATTTAGGCTGATATAACTTCCTTCAAGATCTGGTGTGACTCCTGAGAGAGAACCTGCTGGCCTCTGTGGAATCCTTGGAGATTTAGTGGGCAGTTTGGGCCAGGAGCCCTCTGAGCCACCTAGTGGCCAGGCACAGCCTCCATAGACAGAGGACACTGACCAGGCGGAGGAGGGCTGGGGTGCAGCTGCCTGGGAATGCGCTGAGTCAGCCCCAGCAACCAGCACCGGCAGGGTTAATCCCCAACTAGCTGCTTCCCGGCAGGCAGACAGCTGCCCCAGAGCAACTGGTGGAGGGCAGGGGTGGGAGAAGCGGCCAGAGGACAATGTGGCACAGCGTTGATGAGGTGTCCACACTCTGCTGCCCCCACTTGATCACCCAGGCTGGGGAGGGGACAGCTGGGTCTGGAGGAGTGGACTGGCCTGAAAGGGTGTGGGAAGGGAAGGGAGCCTTGCTCAACTCCACCCACCCCACCTCTACCCCCTGCTGACTAGGTCCAGTCCCCAGTCATCACCACCGGAGCCCTCCAATGAGTCACAGGCAGCCCCTCCCCCCTTATAGATGGGGAAACGAAGTCAACCGCACGCAGCTCTAAAGAAGGAGGGAGCTGGTCACATTTTCTCTCCAGCACACCTGTTGGGACATTCTGGGTACCAGCCCCCATCAACAGTCCCTTTTCTCTTGACAGTCCACACAGCATCAGGGGACTCTCCTGAACTCATGGGAGAACTCCCAGTCTGGGTGAGCTAAGGAATCAGCTGGCCAGGAGAGGAGACATGGCCTCCCGGGCTCCGGCTCTGATGCTTGCCACGGGGCAATGCAAGATCTGGAGCCTTCCTGCCCAGCCTGGGGCCTGACAAGACCCCTGGAAGGAAAGGGGTCTGGATTAGGGCCCCATTCCAATAGCATTCCCAGGATGCCCCAGCCCCTCTGCAGCCCCACCTGGAGGCAGCTATTAGGGACCAGGCAGGGCACAGGGCAGCTGACTCAGTTCTGAGCCTCTGGGGGTGGGCACACTGAGGACAAGGTGCGCCCCAAGTTCACTTGCTCACTTTCACCTGTGACATCCCGCATCACCACCAGCAGCTGACAGAGCCCACGACAAAGCTTTGGGATGGCTGTTACACATCCTCACAGGGCTGCATGGGGAGAGCACTCCTTCCCCCCCCCCCTCTCTCTCTCTTTCTCTCGTCTCCTTCCCTCCATTCCATCCCTTCCTCTTGCCTGGACCAGCCCTGTGGAGTTTCTAGCTCCAGGGCCCAGGATGTCTGCCTCCCTGGGGAGAGGGTTGGGAGAAAGCCAGCTCAGAGGCCACATTCCGTTTCTCAGACTGAGGTCCTTCTGGGGAGCCTCTGGCTATCCCTGCTCTTGGTGGGCAGCTTGGGAGCCTGTGGCAGAGCTGTCAGCAGGGTCCAGCTCTGTCCTCTTAGGACTCAGAATAGGAAGAGGCGCCTTCCGGAGAAGCTCATGCCAGGACATCATAAAGCCAGAGAAACAGAGAGCATCAGGCCTCTGTTGGCCACTGTTTGGCTGAAGGGCACACCATGACCCTTGGTTAGTGAGAGCCATCCCAGAGCAGGGGGCATGGAAGAGCCGGAAGTCAGCAGGAAAGGCGGGCCTCAGAGACCTTCCACGCAGACCAGGAGTATGCTGTCCCAGGGGCAGTTGCCTGCCTCAAACCTCCCAAGGGTTCCTTGGTTCATTCTCTCGAGAGTCTGAGGACAACTGTTCATCTCTGGCCTAGGAGGGGTTTGGAAGCAGGTCTGGCTGCTCTGATAATGAAGACTCCCTTCACACCCCTGCTTTAGCCCCTGCTGGGCTCCCGGAGCCATCCAGCAGAGCCTGGGTTGATAGTGGCCAGGATGGAGGCGTCTTGACAGACAGGCTGTCTCCGGGAGCCTCTGGATTCAATAAAGGAGCTGTCCTTCCAAGACTGCTTCTAGGGCCCCACCAAGTGGAGTCCCAGCAGGGCATCTAGCACGGCTGAATAGCATCAAACCCATGGCCTCATTGCACACTGTCTGTGTGTGTGTGTGTGTGTGTGTGTGCCAGAGGACAACCTCAAGTATCATTCTCAGGAAGTCAGTCATCCACCTCATCGAGACATGGTCACTCATGGACCTCTGGAGCTCACCAGTTGGCCTGGATTGACTGGTCAGTCCGTCCTGGGAATTCTCTTGCACTCATCTTTCCAGTTCCAGGATTACAGGAGTGTGCCACCATACCCACCTGGCATTTTTGCATGGATACTGGAACCCAAGCCCACATCCTTTACTGAGCGAGTTCTCTCTCTCCAGACCTCGCAATGCCATTTTTTAAATTCATTTTCAAGGAGAGAGAGAGAGAGAGAGAGAGAGAGAGAGAGAGAGAGAGAGAGAGAGAGAGAGAGAGAGAGAGAACCAGGGCCACCACCTGTGGGTCTGGCTTATGTGGGTCCTGGGGAATTGAACCCAGGGCCCTAGGCACTGGAGGCAAGTGCCTGAACCGCTGAGCCATCTCTCCAGCCCAATGCCATTTCTTTATCCTAGTTAACCTTCGGTCCTCCCATACTTCCCCACCTCCCAGCTGAGCAGCCCCGGGGAGCTCAGGCCTATGGGGAGACATGGAGTTGCTGCTGGCTCAATAGGGAGCACCCGGGAACCCTGCGTGCAGCCCCAGGGCTGACTGTTCTCCCAGCACCAACATTCCAGCAGGCCCCTCCCCACCATAACTGATCAAACTGGCTCCCCGCTGGTGGGCGGGCGGGCATGAAGGCCTGAGCTCCTGTGAGAGGTGCCCATAGACAGCCTTATATGGCCAGGAGGCCTCAAGCCCAGGAGGAATGCTCTCTCTGGGAAGGCCCAGAGGGCAGAGCCTGAGCACTGAGTGCCAGCAGCGCCAGGAATCCATGTGCCTGTGGGTGGCTCCCATAGGCTTCCCTCAGGCTCCTAGTCACAGCTCCCAGGGGAGCTGCCTGTTGGCCCCTCACCAGCTAGCAGGGCCCTGGGAAGAAGAGGCTCCCTGAACTCCCTCATCACTGGGCACAGGCTCCTGACCCCACCAGGCTTTTTGTACTGGCCAGAGTGGTGACTGGAGGCCAGCCTGTCCCCCTAGCACCCGTCAGAGGGTCTTCAGACACCCAGCCCCAAGCACTTCATCTTCTACCTGGGCCCAGCAGCCTTTGCTTGCTCGCCACCCCGAACAGCTCCATCTCTCCTAACCTCGCTTCTCTCCCCCAACCTCTGACTTGCTGGGAGAGGGGTGTTTCACAGTCTCTGGCTGCTCTCTGCCCCTCTCTGTCTCTGTTTCTATCTGTGTCTCTTTTTCTCTTTCTCCATCCTCTGTGCCTCTCCTTGTCTGTCTCTCTTTGTCCCCCTGCTCAGTGCCCC
This sequence comes from Zapus hudsonius, assembly GCA_004024765.1. Classification (NCBI taxonomy): domain Eukaryota; kingdom Metazoa; phylum Chordata; class Mammalia; order Rodentia; family Dipodidae; genus Zapus; species Zapus hudsonius. The sequence continues at coordinate 3,347 of PVHP010032414.1, read as the reverse complement.
CGAGCTGCCAAGCTCAACAGTGGGGTCTGGCAGGGCTTGACTTGGCAGTGGGCCAGCTGGAGGGCATAGACACCCTGGGCCTCTGAGCTGACAGGCCCCAGATCTGCAGCTGCCACAGGGCCAGGCTCCCTGAAGCCTCCCAGGCCTGCAAGGCCTGTCCTTGTCCTGCCCCCAGCCTCCTTGGAGCACACACACACACACACACACACACACACACACACACACACACACACACACAATTGCCCCCAGCAGCACTGTACCTTTAGCCCCACCTCCACCAGGATGGCTCCCCCTCAGAGCCCACTACCCATGTACGAAGTGGCACATGTGTCTGGAGTTCACTTGCAGTGGCAGGAGTTCCTGGCATGTCCATTCTCTCTGTCTCTGTCTCTGTCTCTCATATAAATAAATAAAACTAATTTATGAAAACAAAACAAAAAATGCCAAGGCTGGGGGCCCTGCACGTGTAATCCCAGCCCTGGGAAGGCAGGGACAGGGCACCCCAGGGCTTCTTGGCCAGTCAGTCTTACCTACTGGTGAGCTTTGTTCCAGTGAGTGACCCTGTCTCAAAGGAGGTGGCAGTGTTTCTGAGGACAGCATCCAAAGTTGTCCTCTGGCCTCTGCATGCATAGGCACACACACACACACACACACACACACACACACACACACACACAGAGAGAGAGAGAGAGAGAGAGTTCTGGGGATGTAGCTCAGTTTGTAGAAGGCTTGCCTAGCATTTGTGAAGTCCTGGGTTTGATCCCGAGCACCATATAAATTTCAGCTATGTAAGCCGGGCGTGGTGGTGCACACCTTTAATCCCAGCACTCGGGAGGCAGTGGTAGGAGGATTGCCATGAGTTCAAGGCCACCCTGAACATACTGAATTCCAGGTCAGCCTGGGCTAGAGTGAGACCCTACCTTGCAAAACCAAAAAAAAAAAAAAAAAACTTCAGCTATGTAGTGAGTTCAAGACCAGCCTGGGACACAAGAGATGCTGTCTCACAAGACAACAGTGAAAAGAAACGTCACCAAGGGCTGAGCTGCTGACTCACTCATCTTTCCAGACATCCGCCTGAAGCCTAGCCCTGAGCTCCTGCCGGACCACAGGCACCAAAGGACCCAATGCCTGTCGCTTCTGTACCTTCACACGGACCCGAAGAAGACTCCACTTCCTGTTCCAGGTGCTGGGCGCCCTGGGATGGAGAGAGGCGACTGGAGTGGGACTTGGTGCTCAGACCCTGTCCTCCTCTGTGGCCACTGAGCAGGACCACAAAGCCAGAGGATACACGAGAGACAAGCTTAGAAGTGCGAGACCCTGTGCAGGGCTGGCAGAGTGCACCTCCGCTGTGCTGATGCAGTCAGCTGTGCGATGGCACTTGATGCAGATGTCCACCCTCAAAGCCACCTGAGGGCCCTTGAGCCGCAGAACCTCATGTGCACAGCAAAGTGCACAGCAGCAGGAGTCCTGGGTGCCCCTGGATGGACACAGGCCTTCGCTATGGCAGGTCCTGGATGGCTTCTCCCCATGACAAAAGGCCAGAGATCCCACTCCCTGCTGGTGGAGATTTTGAGATCCAACTCTTGGAAGAAACTGCCCACCGTTGGGCAGCTCAGGATATGCAGTGGCCATGGTCCTCCTGGGTGTCTTAGAAAAGCGAGCGGGCCTCAGGTTGGCCCAGTGGGGAGCATGGAGGATGGCTCATGCGGAGTGGGTGCTGGGGGGGTGGCGCCTGTGGACCACCCACACAGACTGCGGACACCAGCTGGGCCCTGTCCTGCACAGATAGGCATGTGCTCCTGTGTTGAGAGTTGTGAACCCAGGGTGGCGCAACCCCCTGTATGATGCTGACTCAGCCTGAGGTCCCCAAATGGGGAGCCATGTGTCTTCCTGACCCAGCTTCAGCAGAGCCACTATCCCAGGTTCCTGGGGAGTTGAGGGCGTGGCTACAGAGTTCCCACTTTGCCCTGCGCACTGGAGGCAGTAGCATGGCTTGGGGGAGAGCAGGGGGGAGGGGTGGGGGAGGGATGGGGGTGGGAGGTGGGGGTCAGGGGGGTCTCCATTTCTCCAAACTGCCAAGTGACACCCAGCCATGTCCCTCAGCGAAGCCAAGGGCTGAGCCATCCAGAGGTGGGGAGGAGGCTTTGGAAGGAGCCAGGGTGCCTGACAGTCTGCAGGGGCCACTCCTAGCCAAGCTGGGCTGGGAGCAGAGGGGTGGACCAGGTGAGTCACCCCTGGAAACCAGCTAGGCCCCTACCCATGAGGAGGGAGAAGGGTAACATAGGGGCTCTGCTCAGGCTTCTGTTTGCCCCAAGTTTCAACATTAACAAAATATTTGTCCTGTGGCTCTTGTAGAGAAATATTTCCGGGGAATGTAAACACAAAGAGACTTGTAAGGCTCCTGCTAGCCTTGGGGTGTTGGGGTCCACTTAGAGCCCAGGCTTCTCCTTGTGAGGAGTTTGTGTCTCCCACCGCTGGGGGGTGTCTGTGCCTAGTGGCTGTGGGGAAGGTAGGAGGGAGAGCCACTGCCCAGAGCTTGCTGACAGGACCGAGCAAGGGCCCCCAGTCGCCTCTCGTCCTTGTGTGACATCAGGCCTGACGTGGTCCCAGGACTCGTGGACACAGTGGTCGATGCTATTTCCCTGTCTTTCTCTCCACCCGGCTTGGGCCCCCTGGCCTAACCCCAGTGCTGCGGCCACTCCTCCGCATGGAGCTCAGCCACCTGCTGCCCTCAGCAGGCCCCGGGGAGGTGTTCCGTGGAATGCTGTCACCTGGAGAGAGCTGCTCTATGACCCCATCAGGAAGACAGCCTGAGAACTAGAGGCCACATGTGACTGCAGACACTGGCTGGTGATGCAATCTCCCCCCTCCCCCCTTCCTATCAGGCTGGGAAACCCTGACTTGGTCAGTCTGGCTTTTTTTTTCATTCAGAATGGAATCCTCAGAGCAGGGCTTGGCTCCTGCTGTCCTCATCCCAGCCCAGTTCCACTGACCTGAGCTTTGGCTCAGCCTAGACAGAGGTTGTCTGGTTGCCCTTCCCCCTAGAGGCTGGCACAGGCTGTGGGGCTCTGTCTCCACCAGGAATGCACATGAGCTCCCACCTTTGCCCACCCAGGGAGAAGATTGCAGTAGCCTGGGGGAGGGCTGCCGCCTCCTGGAATTCCCCGAGCCTGGCATCACCAGGAGCCCACAAAGCTCTGCCTCTGAGTCCAGGGCTCCCAGGACCTGTCTTCCCGGTGAAGAGGACCAAGGCTCGCTCAGGTCTGCTCACTTGGAGACAAGTCCCTTCTTCCTGGAAGCCTTCCTGACCACCCCAGCTATGTTTCCTTTTTTTTTTTTTTTTAATT
>PVHP010032413.1:6322-20450 GCA_004024765.1 Zapus hudsonius | reverse complement strand
TCATATCATAGAAGCATATGCCTTTTTCTGCCTGTGCTCTCTCCTCTCTCATTCAGTGGCCTCAATACCATCCCGATCTCACTCTCCATTGGAGAATCTGTTTTTATTTTTTTCAGAAAGCAGGGAGAACCAAGGACAACCAAAATTTACCAACAAGACAAGAAAAGAAAGCTGACTCCCTACTAGGGGATAAATCACCTCTCGCACATCAGCTCGGGCACAGGAGAAACCACAGAGGAATTGGTGAGATGAGCAAGAGTGCTGCTTCCATGGTGAGCATAGCAACCTGCACCAGGATGAGGGAGATAAGACAATGAGGATACTCAAAACGCACCAAAGCAGAGATCCAGAAGCTGCAGAGAACTCAACACTAAAGAAGACTTAAAACAACCCATTAAGGTTCAGGGAATTTTATGGAATGGGGGTGGGAACAGTGTAAGAGCCAAAGGATGGGAGGGAATATCCAGAGGCACTGCCCACCAACCCATAATGACTGCTACTCTCACAACTCGCAACCCACAACCTCCCAGATCATAGCCCACAGCTCTGTTGTGAATATCAGCAATCCCATTAAGGAGGCTACTCAGTGGAGTGGGGGCATGAAGGAGAGAAATATGGTACCAATTCACGATGAATCCACACAAAGTTTCTACTTAATTAAAAAAAATTAAAAAGAAATTCTAAGCTCACTCATTAGAGACCTGAGTCCTAATATTTTGTTGTTTTCCTGATATTGTTCTTGTCTTTGGCACGAGAATTTTTTTTTAAATTTGTACAGTGAGGCTCTTCCACGCTGCTCAAGCTATTCATAGTAAGATCAATGGACTACAATGGTAGTTAAATTTGATTGCCAATTTGTTTGGATTAAAAAACGTTTAGATGAATACTTAAACATTTTTTTGTGTCAGTAAAGGTATTTCCAGAGAGAATTAGAATATGATGGCATTGATTAATGAATGGATTAATCACTTAGTGACATTATTCATATGATAGCATTATTGGGATTTGGTGAAATGTGTGGTCTAGTTGAAGGAAATATATCACTGCAGGCATGACGATGGGGACTAAAATTTACCCTGGCCCTTTCTAGGATGTTGTGACATGAACTGCTTTGCTCTGCAAGAGACTGATGGATGGACTGATTCTCCTGAATTTATGTGTCAAAATGAATCCTTCTTCCCATAAGTAATTTATAGCAAGTATTTTGGATAGGGATACAAATGGCTAGTATCAAAAATTCTTCTTACAGCAAGTTTTACCAGTAGCAACAACAGCTAAAGGTTTCTTGCAAGTCTGTCGTGAAGGCATTCTAATTTCCACCACATGACTAGAGTGGACAGTTGGCAAAGGCAACATGGTATGTAGATGTGACCTGCCTCCACACCTAGTGTGAGTTTTAGTAATGTTTTTGCAGCTGTATGCTGGGGCTTTCCTGTGACCATTGATGATTTGTTACTTGCCAAATGACTGGTGAGTAATCCAGTGTTAATATCTTCTCTGAAAAGTCTCTTTTCTTGAATCACTCCCGGTAGCAACTTTCTTTGCTTAGAATCCCCTTCTTGTGTGTGTGTGTGTGTGTGTGTGTGTGTGTGTGTGTGTGTGTGTGCATGTGTTTCATTTGATAGGAGATTACAGAGAACCATCAATACAGTTGAAAGAGGAAGTCTATCCAAGGATGAAATGTGAAGCTAATTTCTACTGTGAACACAAGTTCTCAGTCTTACTGCACACTGACGAGGGTCTCATAATGTGTGCCTAAACACTGCCCCTGACAAGAGAGAGAGAGAGAGAGAGAGAGAGAGAGAGAGAGAGAGAGAGAGAGAGAGAGAGAGAGAGAGAGAGAGAGAGAGAAAGAATACTGACTACTCCAGTAGGCTTTTCACCAAGTGTTTTCCCAAGAACTGATTACTTGCTTAAGCTTCTGGTGTTTGGATTAGCATATGCAGTATGGCTCATTGGTGTTCTACAGAGAAATAAAACTGAAAAGACAGAAAGCAAAATCAGGACATATATAGTTGAATTGATATAAGCTTTCCTTTTCTCTCAAGATTTTTCTGTATTAATCTCATGTCTTCAATAGCAAAAATATTGCCTGAGAAAGCAAAATGTCTTCCTAAATAAAAGGGAGCTATTTATATTTTCAAACTTACTTTCTCTCTTTACAAACATTCACATCTACTATGTGAAAGATAATGACCTTCACAGTGCGGAATGTATCCTGCATTCAAAGAATTTATAATTTAACCGAAGTTTAAAGTAATTGCATAATTAAAAATTGAATTGTACAGTGAGATTTTCAAAACACAAAAATACCATCATAGTTCAACTGTGGAAAGGGCTTATAAATAAAGAGAAAATATTCATGAAAATTCTAAAATACTTCTGTAAAATATTACAAAATTACATAATGGCATAGTAATGGAATGTATAAATATGGAAATGAAAAATTTCCTTTTAACATTCTATTCGTATACATAACAACATAACAAGTGAAATAAATATGTATAGGGACTGTAGCTGTCATGATTTTGTTGCTGGGATATTAGTTTTGACAACTACCATTACAACTCTCAAAGGACACTAAGTCCACAGGGATAGCATGTAAGAATAGAATTTTGTTTAATTCACAAAAGGTGCTCTGTGTAGAAGAAAAAGTGATGTGAAAGGTGATCCAGAGGCAAATGTTGAGAAAGATTAAGTCATTTAGAAGCAAGTAGAGGTGGAAATAGACTTGTTTCAGATTGTGTTCCATGGAGGTCTTGAGGTCAAAGAGGAGGGATTGTTTGAGAAAGGTGGGAAAGAGCAGTTAACATACCAGACTTCTTTGTTAGTCCTCGAAATTTGGAACCCCAGAGCAACTTTAAAGTTTAAAGTTGGTATGGCTCAGACTATATATATGGAATATTTGAATTTCATGACTAGACTATTAACATACTTCAAATATGCTATTCTAAAGAGCAAAAAACAAATAGTATTCAGCTAACAAGCTAATGGGGTATCATCTCAGGTGTTTACACAGGTAAAGGGAAATAATACCTACACCATTCATATTTCAAAGGAAAGGTGTAGATAATTCAATATTGTTAAGAAAAATCATTTGGCCATTAAATCCTCTGTTATTTACACTAAGGTGTGCTTTGTTATAGAGAATTTTGTGAATACTCACCAACTATTGTGCTTTCTTCACAGTTGTGTTTGGATGGTCCAAATACTGTGAGGTATATGGTACAGCATAATCCATACCTTTTTGTCCAAACTAAGAGGAAAAAGAACATACAAATACCATTCCAATTAAGCAACCACTCTGGAATATACAGGTTTACAAGCTATCACTTAGGGATGTCAGTGGCCAGGAAGAAGTTTTGACTTGAGACAGCCTTTTTAGTTAAGATGGTAAAATGACTTTGTTTTCCACAGTTAGGATACTCTTGGAAGAGAGAAAGTTACTGAAATTTAGGCTATTTGACCTGGAGGGTATTAGTTAATCGTAGGTTCCCGAAGGCTCACATTTCACTGATGTATGATGGTTATGAAAATTGTTGCTCATAGATTCATGGGACCTTCACATGAATGTATTTGAGTTTGTGGTGATTGGGGAGTTTGTTTTATTAAAGTCAACCTTTGTGAACTTAGCATTCAAAATTTATGATTGTATTCCAGTACTTTCTGAGATAATGGAAATTGTTCACTCTCAGGACAGATTTTTTCCTCAGATGTTTTTGAATGATTTGATAAATTTATATCAAATTATGAACAAGAGAATTAGGTAACTATCAAAATGATTTTAGGAAAATATGGAATGTTTAAAAATTTGTGGAATTTTATTGTTCATGCTCTTTCCTTGATAACTAATGTTGCAGGGGTCTTTTCCATTTAAAGATTGCCTTATTTATAACAAGTTCTAGGGTAAGCATATCTAAGCTGGAGAGAATCAATTAATGGTGACATTTTATTACTTGTTATTGTATGACTAACGAGAAGTGTAGTGGTTCTTGCAAACAGTGGATCTCAACCATATCACTGGAACCCTGTAAAGATAAAGTACAACTGGGAAATTTCTATGAACATATCTGAACTACCTTGGGCATGGGACTGGGGAGGAAGAACACTTGTTTGTATGCTTCTGCTTCAGAGAATCAAGGATGAAGTGAATCTTTTTTTTTCTAAGAATATCATATTTCATCAAAATGTACATATAGTGATGGGGATTCTTGTTACTTTAGTGAAAATGTCTGTCTGGTTTACTATGGCTTTTTTTTTCTAAAATTGTGTTTTGAAGACCAATGAAATTATATGAAAAGAAGAAAATACTTTGAAGTGCTAGGGATGCAAGGCCAAAAGATACTCACTTTGTACAAAATAATATACTACTTATAAAGGAATATAATCTAACATAGATGAAATATGGTCATAAAAATTGTCTTCTATAAAATAAAAAAAACAACAATAAACCCCCCAAAAAAGTCTTCTACATCAAAACAAAAGAGAAACTAATTGAAAAGAAGAAGGATGTGGGGGATATGGGGGAGGGTGATTTTGGAGGGGGTGTTTGGAGGGAATTTTGATTGTGGTATATTGCTTATACTTATGGATGGTTTCAATTAGCAGTTTTAAAACAAACAAATCAAAACAAAAACATTTTCTTCAAGACCGGGGGAGACAGCTCATTTAGTAAAGTGTTTGCTATGCAAACATGAAGACCTTAGGTTGATCTCTAGAACCTTCCTTCAGTAAAAACCCAAGCTCATTGGGATGTTTGTTGTTCCAGATCTGAGGAGGTAGAGTCAGGTGAGTCTCTGGGGCTCAGGAGCTAGCTAGTATAACCTCCTTGGCAAGCTCTAGGACAATGGGAATCTCTATCTCAAAAAAGGTAGAAGGTGCCTAAGGAACAGCATCTGAGGTTGTCCTCTGCCCTCCACATGCATGCACCTGCACTCTCATTCATAAACATACACACACATACTCACATGTGAATGCACACACACACAATGTTGTCAATGACATTTTTCATCATAAAGGTGTGAAAAATACTTTAAGAACCCAAGTATATTTAATAACATTTAAAGTATTTGTTAATACTTTTAGACAGTGATCACTTACACATATCAAAAAGGACTTAACTTGTCATTCAATCACAGAGTTTTTATCAAGCACTATACACTCTATGTTTAGGCATTGGGTATACAACTACTGACATAGCAAACAAAACACCTCTTTTCATGCCATTGTATTATTTTCTGAAGTTTTCTCGTTGGCTGAGTCTGTGAGTTGCTTCTTAATATTTTTCAGGTTTTATTGTTGCAGGAATCATATTCAGAATTAAACTAGGAAACATGAATAATTGGGCAAATATTTTCAGTAAAAATATGACACATGACACTCTAATTAGATTTTAGATTTTGATATCACACAGCTTCCTCTCTACTTGGTCTAATAATTAATTTCTAGGTTCATATCAATACATGTTGGAGGAAGACTTGAGATCAAGACTTTCCACACAATATATAGTGGTGATTATGGGCACTGTAAAAAAAGTTTGTTGTATTTACCTTCTAATGCCAGCACAAGCCAAATAAGAAAATAGAGAGGACAGATATTAAATGACAAGCTTCCTCACACAGAGCTAAGGGTTTTCAAATTCTTACCTGAATTCCTCAGCAAATGCTTTATTATCCCACTATAAATCTAACTCTCTGAAGAAGAAAAAGTTGAAAATAGTGGAACTAAATATTTTAAATATTAGAAACTGAATTATATACCAATTTCAAGCTACATTTAGAAAGAATGTCTCTCCTTTATATCACATATGAAATCCTTCAAAAGATTTTGTTGGTTGAGAAAAATGCTTTTATACTACAGTGGCATTTCATAAACAAAACTCAACATTTTATGGGCTATGTTTAAATCTTATTAAGGAAAATAACAAAAATAATTTAAAAAGTAGACAGAGCCAGCCATTGTGGCGTGGTGCCCACCTTTAATCCCAACACTCATGAGGCCAAGGTAAGAGCATTGATGTGAGTTCAAGGCCACCCTGAGACTACATAGTGAAGCTTGGGTTAGAACAACACCCTTCCTCAAAAAAAAAGTGGAAATATATCACAATTCTTTGAAAGGGATGATTGATATAAATAGATCAATTATTTGAATATTAATCTGTAAGTCCCATATACTCAAAGTAAAAAGTCCAGTTGAATACTTTAAAACTTGGAAAATTAAATTCTAAAAGTACATGAATAAAAGTGTGTAGTTTATACCCCCTATTCTATGGACTGACTCAGAATGTGCACCAAGAAAGGACCCAAGTGGGTAGGGGACAGAGAGGAGGGAAACAGGGACACATTCATGAGATTTGCTCATACAATGTATAAACTTATATTAAAGATATTTTTTAAAACTGCAAAATGTAAAAAAAATCTTTAAAAATTCTATAACAGAAAAAGGTTGCATTTGCTCTTATATTTTGAGATATTGTACACAGCCTAGAAGTAAAACATTAGGACTTTGTCAAAAGATGACAAACAGTACAATGCAATAGAACTGAATTCCAGACAAATGTGTGTGTGTTCAGTAACTTAATGAATTATATATTATAATACACACATACTCTATCTGTCTATGTATCTATTTATACACACATGCATACACACACATATATATGGATATATACAAATCTAAAAAGAATCAATTTTCAGCACAAAAATTTGGGGAACAGCATATTGAAAGGAGGAGACACAACTGGATTAATAGTTTTGTAGACTGATGTCCCTCTGGAACTGGGAATGTAAAAGTATGGATTGTCTGATAGGAAGCATGGGTTTTCCTTTTAGAGTGATGAAAAGGTACTAAAATTCCATAGTTCTATTACTTGAAAAGTTCTGAATATACCACAAACAGATGAAAACATACTTTAAAATGGAGGAAAAAAAAAGACACAAAAAATGTACCATGAATGAAGATAGTTATGTCTATTTTTGTCTAAAACTTGTCACTATCTGTATATCTCAATTTCAGGGACATACATTTCAATCTTGTGAAAGCCAGTTTAAATAAGTTTTTTTTCCACTTTATAAACAGTTTTTATACAGAATGCCCAAGGTAAATGAGGGTAGAAAAGTAATTTCCAAAGAAGACAGACCAGATGGGAACTAAAAATAAGGTTAACTCAAACTACCCTTTTTTTAAGTCACAGTGCCAGCTTTAATTAACCTTGATAATGATGAGGTTTTTCTTGGGCATCAGAAGCAAGATATATCAAATTCAGTTATCTGTTCCACAGCTTATTGCAATTGCATTCATAATGCATTGTTAAAAAAGAAAACATTACCACCAACAACAAAACTTGAAACATGGCTAGTGCCTTCACAGAGAAGAAAAAATGACACTTAAAAAATGAGAAGTATAAGTATAAATTTATTGTCATGAATGTGTTGGTGATCTTCATACTACATTTTAATTAATAAGTTTCAAGCATGAAGATTTAAGGCACTCAAGGAACAGACATTCTCAGTAGTGTATACTTTAAACTTATTTAAACTAAGATGGCTTGGAAGGAGCAGAATCATGTATGAGTCAGGTAGCTCTATAGATCACTGATTTAATTGGTATAATTCACCATTACCAGGTTTTTATATACTGTTCGGTATTGTTGTCACACAGGTGAATCAACAATGCATATGTCATCCACGAAACCTCCATATTAGACAAGTTATTTTACCCATGACAGAGTAGTTCTTTCACAGATTTACAGATTTATGATACATGTGTATGAGAGAGAGAGAATATATTATAGGTAAGAAAGAAAGATGATGTTATAATAATTACCAGATATTTCCAATTTGGTTTTCATAGTTAATATAGCAATAATCTCTGTTTATTAGACTTTAAATAACTTTTGATATAAACCTACTTTGTGTTACATCAGCACATAAGGGGCATCTGACTTATAAAGAAAAGATCCGTTTAGTTCTACAGACTAGAATTTCAATTCAAGATCTTTGATGAAGGCTGCAGATGGCCATCATAGGGAGAACTCACCAGGGTAAGTGCTCATATTTGGAGACAACAGAGGGAAAGGGACACGGCCAGAGACTTTAGTGCCTTCTAGTAGGTCCACCTCTTAAGGGTCCCAAGCACCTCTCAGTACCACCACAATGGGAAACAAGCGTTACATATGCATTTCAGGGTAACCTTATCTGGTGGTCAGTACTTCTAATTACTACTTGTGGAAAAATAGATTGTCCCAGGAGCAAGTAGTCACAATAATATCTTGTATGATCACAAATGGCAAACCAAGGAACTCTGTTCAGGTACACCACAGTCCATCAAGTGCAGGACAATGTTTCTGGCATTTGTCATTCATCCATAGAGGTTCACATTTCATGAGGATATTTAAATGCTGGAATATAAACATACTATTTAAAGATAATATTGTACAATATACTTAGATATCTATAACAAATTTAAGGATAATATTGCACAGCAGATATTTTATTTTCAAAACGGGTCATGCATTTCAACACTATTTTTTTTTATTTTTGACCCTTGAATATCTTTAAACACACATCATATCAATTTGTCTTTTTTCTCTAATAAACACAGGACAATTTTTAAATGATGACCGAATGTCTTACCATAGTTATATAAATGTCTATTTGAAAGCACATAGACCATTTTCTTAACAGACCATAATATATTCAGATATAATAAACAAGGAAGTTAAGAAATATCAATTTTAGGGCTGGAGAGATGGTGCAGTTAAGGCACTTGCCTCCAGTGCCTAAGGCCCTGGGTTCAATTCCCCAGGAACCACATAAGCCAGACCCACAAGGTGGTGTCCCTGGTGCTCTCTCTCTCTCTCTCTCTCTCTCTCTCTCTCTCTCTCTCTCTCTCTCTCTGCTTGAAAATGAATAAATAAAATATTAAAAAAAGAAATATCAATTTTACCATCTCATTCTGGTAAGCAACCAAGAGGTTTGGCTATGGCCTAATATTTTGGGGGCCTCAGGAACCCTATTGCTGAAGCCAAATATGCTTGGGCTGCAGGTCATTGAGAAATCAAGCTGGAGCTCAGCTGGAAACCTCCTCACTGTTAACCAGCTGACAGAAAGCTGGTAAAAGCTATGGTTGCATGCAGCCCAATGGGAGAGAGAAGTCATCAATGGTGATGAACAGCAGTGGACTTTGCAAGCATTAAGCTTGACCAGCCAGGCCAAATGTGCCAATTGGGCAACAGTGGTACGTCTATTGTGGGGGAAACCAATTGCTCTCTAATTGGACTGGAGGCCTGCTCCATGGAGTAGAGTACTGAAGGCTCTAGTAAAAACCCTATAGTGAGGGAGGACATAAGCCCTAGGTGAGTAACACCTCTGTTGTCTGGCTAAATCCATATATTATGCCAACCAAACTGATTTACAAGCATTTTTTTTTTAAAAATAAGCATACCAAAATAATAATACTACTCTCACTCTTGACTTGAGAAGCTTCTCTTTTTCAGATGGCAGTGACCACCAGACTAATGCAAAAGACACCATAGTGGTGAGAAAAAAAAAAAAACACTAGTGTTCAGCACTGGAACATTTCGATCACAATTCCTGAGGCTCAGGGTCTATTCAGAAGAGATGGAGGAAAGATTGTGAGAGCCAAAGGAAGGGTAGGACTGCTTTCAACGCAAACTTCCAGACAGAAAATGGCCTTGATATTCATGACTTTGCAATGCCTGATAACACCTACATATAGTGATAGGAAAAGATGATGTCACTAAAAGAAAACAGAGACTAATTGAGAGGGGAAGAAATATGGGGGAGGTTGGAAGGAGGTAGGGAATCCTAATGGTTTATTGTCTATAGTTATGGAAGCTATCAATAAAAGTTAAAAACATACCAATTTTGTGAATGATTTCCATTGTTATAAAATGGAAAGCCACATCTATTAAAATTTTAAAAGGACAATTCAAAATTCTGTGCTAACTCTAACTCAGCCAGGAGTTCAAGCACTGCAACAGAGGACCAAGGTAAAAAATAAACCAAACAAAAAGTGAGAAAGTAAGCTACGACTGCTTACATTATAGTTTTCCTATAAATGCAGAGGATAGATCTCTTCTGCAGAGATTTGTGATTAATACAAATAAATATATCATGTAACTAAAAGAAGTCTGTGAAGTGTTGTAATAGGACTTTGGCCCAAAGTTTAAAATGAATGAAAGCATCAGGTCGACATGCACACAGGCTCATACTCCAACTAGTGAATCTATAGTTCATGAGACATCATTTATAATTTGTAAAAATTAAATTTTTTATAATAATATATTAAACATATATTAAATTTTAATTTATAATTTGAACCTTCAGATAAAATTAAAACATGGGGAAAATGTAGATAAAAATTTCTATGCCTTTTAATATTTCCATCGTCACAATACGCTGTGAACTTAAAATGTAAATATTATTTATAGCTTGGTATTGTGGAACACTTCTGTAATCCAAGAACTCTAGATAATGAGGCAGGAGGTATAATGGGAGCTCAAGGCCAGTCTGAACTATGTTGCAAGTTTCAGGATATCCTGAAGTATAGTATGAAACCCCATATCAAACAAACAGGCAAACAAGAAGAAAAAAGAACCATTATTTACAAAACAATTCCCTAAGTTATTATTATCTTCCTTGTGTGTATTTGGAAATGAGGGGTATAAAGGACATGATGTCACACATTGTATTTGCTGAAAGTAGAAATTAATGCTACATTTGTGGAATTCCCACGTCTCTTACCCCTGATCAGGAAAAGATGCTTCAAAATACAACCAGGAAATTTAAATATGCTTTATAAAGGAAGAAATGATTTATCAATATCAAACAGTCAATAGGAAGAATTTAATTGAACTCTGAGTATGTACACAGGGAATACTGTTTGAAAATATGCAAAGTTGAAGTCATGGCCTGGCACCTGCCCCTGCCTCCTGTGCACCCTGCCCATCTCCTCTCCTTCCTTTTCACCTACTGGTATCATTTCTGCTCCAGCTGGTGACACTGATAAAGAATGACACCTCAATGGGGCTTTGGAATTTTCACTTTTCTTTGATTATTGTGAATATTTAAATTCCTTAAAACTCCAACTCCCAAGGGATGAACCTTTAATGGTGAGATGTCAATCACTGTGATGTGTGTATGTGTGGTGTGTAGTGGGGGGGTGTCTGATGCTCACAGGGTTAGTGCCTTCCAAATCATACTGTCAATCTCTTTCTCCTTCAAAGATGACATTTCAAAAGCATAATAAATGATTTATTTAAACCTCTTGAACTTGGAGAGAAAGGTTTGAATGAAAAAAAATGTATTGACACAAAAAATTTCAGTTTAATGATTTAGCAGTTTTAAAGTTGTATTCATAAGAAAAACAATGGACTTTTTCTTTCTCATGCTATAGAAGTGTATACATTTAGTTTAACACATACAAGCATCATTTATCACTGTCTTTTACCACTATAGATAAAACTAGGTATTTTTGTTTTATATTCTTCTAAGGTGAAAATAAAATAAAATATGTATATTTAAAATATTATTTAGTGTTGCATGAATAAAACTTTTGTTTCAATTGTAAATGATTATTTACAAACATGAATATCCAACTAAAACATTTGTGCATATTAATTATATTTATATTTTAATACACACATTATATATATATATATATATATATATATATATATATATATATATATATATATATATATATATATATATATATATATATATATACTGAAACTTTTTAAGGTGTAATAAGCAGTCTAACTATGTGGGTGTGAGATTCTATAGTTACTCAAGGGTTCTTCCATTTTATTTGTAAGATTATGTAAGCAATCAGATTTTCCAGCTTAATTTAATGTGTCAGTAAGTGTCTATTATAGAGTCAATGGTAATATTGTCAGATTATTTTAGAATACTAATGAAATAAATGTTTATTCAAATGATTATTGGATGTCTTAAACAATTACAAGGATAGCAGACACTTTATTTCATTTCCAGGAAATCTGTGCATGCGGCTTCATGGCCACAATTTACACTACTCTAACTTACAGAGAAGACCAGATGTCTCTGAACATCTGCAAGTGTAGTGAAAGAGGTAGTCCCATGCATCACCATCTAAGATACCATTTATACCATCTGTGAAGAGGAAAATCTAACTCAGTCTTCATAGAAAAATTGATTGAGATAATTCACAGATTTGTAACACTGGAAATACCAAGATTTCATTTCAACCATGACCATGGCTCTGGGTGAGACTACAGGATGATTAATTCCCAATCTTATCATTAATGAGGTTCAGAATCATAATATAGCTTTAGAAGATAGTGTAGAACCAGAAAAACTTATTCACCAATGTTAGAAAAATACAACAGTAAGTTTTAAACTTTTAAAGATAGATTATAACTTCATCAAAAAGGCTAAAGCCAGTCTTACAAGAAAATTGCACAATCATAATCTTTGATATTTATTAAAATGAGTTATTTGTGTATGTTGATAGTGGATTTAGTTGTAATTGCCATAACTTTGAAACAACCAAGGTAAGACCTAATAAGTGAATGAATAAAAAGATTATCATAATCCTACAGTAAAATTTAGTAATGAAAGGACCTGAGGGTTCAGTAACAAAAAGATGAGGAGGATACTTACCCAGATATTGTTCAGTGAAGGCAGGCCATTTGATTATGACTCTGTCATCCTGGAAAAGGAAATGGGACTATAAAAAGATCAATGGTTAACAGGGGTGATCAGATGTTGGGATAGATGGGGACATTACTATAATGACCATGTTCTTGTATTGTCAAAGCCCACAGAATGAACAACATGGAGAGAACTCTGGTATAAACAATGAAATTTCTGTCATGATAATATATCAATATTTGTTCATCAACTTTATCAAATTACTGTATTAGTTTAAGATGTGAATCATGCAGGAATCTGTTTAAATATTGTTGGGTAAGAGGAACACATAGGAGTTCATGGTCATTTCTCCTCCATCAATCTTGAAACTGCTCTAAAAATTTATTCTATTCATTTTTAAAGCTCTTTTTATTTGTTTGCTTAAATCAGGCCTCATATCCAATGGGGGAAAGATTGATCTGGTATCTAAGTATTTTGGGAGAAAGACTATAATTAATCCTTGTTAGGATAAGCTTAACCACTCTATAAAGATTATAGATCAAGTCATGGTATGAAGGCTGACATCCTGGCAAGAGACAAACCACACCTAGCCTTCAGACAGGGCCCACATGAAACCTACGAGAAAATGAGGAGACAAACAGGAGACCAATCACCACAGCAAGTCTGACAACCCATGAAAGATCAATGGAGACAGACACCAGCAATAACCATCACAATCCAGGGCAAAGATCCAGAGATACTTGAGATCTGAACAATAAAGCAGACTTAAAACTCACCCACCATGACTCAGGGAACTGAGTGAAAGAGGGGGTGGAGAGAATGTAAGAGCCATAGTGGGGAAAAAATATCCAGAGACATTGCTCCCCTCAGTAACAATTCACAAAGGGGGAATAAAAACAAAAAGAAATAAAAACTGGCTACCTCTGGTGCAGTTCATACTGCCTAACCTATGGACAGATCCAGTATGTGCACCGAGGAAGGACCCCAGTAGGTAGGGCACAGAGAGGATGGAAATGGGGACACTTTCATAAGATTTGCTCATACAATGTATATAATTATTCATAATAAAGATATTTAATAAAAAAGATTATAGATAAAAATGTTAACAGATATCCAAAAATGTTTTTAGAAGAACACATAGAATATTTTTAAAAATATTTATTTATTTATTTTCAAGCAGAGTAGAAGAGAGACAGACAGAGGGAATGTGTGTGCCAGGGCTTCCAGCTGCTGCAAATGTAATCCAGATATATGCACCACTTTGTGCATCTGGATTTATGTAGGTACTCGGGAATAGAACTCAGGTTGTTAGGCTGTGTAGGCAAGCATCTTATCCACTTAGCCATCTCTCCTTCCCCAGAAAATATTTTTAATTTTGAAGAAAAGCTGCAAATGCTTACAAAGGGCAATTAAAGCATATATATATATATATATATATATATATATATATATATATATATATATATATATAT
>PVHP010032412.1:0-20324 GCA_004024765.1 Zapus hudsonius | reverse complement strand
TTGCTGTCAATATTGGTCATCTGTGCTGCTCAGACCAAAGGTACACCAAGGCAGAGGAAACCTAGTCACATTGCTTTAAGTGGGTGGATTACACAGTTGTCAGATTAACGTTGAAGCAAATTATAAATAAAGAATTTAGCATTTCACAGAAATAATCTCACAAAAGCTCTTTGTAAGGTCCTTAAGAAATATTCCCAGTGTTTCCATAGTTCATATCCACAGTTTGTTCTTAGAGTTCATTCCACAGGCCATTAGGTAAGCAAGTGTCTTTAACCACTGAGCCACCTCTGTAACCCTAATTTTAAAAAATATTACTTTGTGCTGGGCGTGGTGGCGCACACCTTTAATTCCAGCACTCAGGAGGCAGAGGTAGGAGGATTGCCGTGAGTTCAAGACCACCCTGAGACTACATAGTGAATTCCAGGTCAGCCTGGACTAGAGTGAGACCCTACCTCGAAAAACCAAAAAAAAAAAAAAAAATATATATATATATATATATATATACACATATATATATATATGTGTGTATATATATATATTTTTTTTATTTTGTGAGGAGGACACACCAGGGCCTCTAGCAACTGCAAACAAACTCCAGATGCATGTGCCACCATAAGTGGGAACTGGGGAATCGATCGAGTTCATTTATTTGGCTTTGCAGGCAAGTACCTTAACTGCTGAGCCATCTCTCCAGCCCCTGGCTATTTGTACTTCTTTTGAGAACTGTCCAGTCCATTTACTCATTTATTTATTGGTTATTCTTTTGGTGTTTGTTGATTTTTTTTTTTTTTTTTTTTTTTGGTTTTTCAAGGTAGGGTCTCCCTCTAGCCCAGGCTGACCTGGAATTCACTATGTGGTCTCTGGGTGGCCTTGAACTCATGGTGATCCTCCTACCTCTGCCTCCTGAGTGCTGGGATTAAAGGCGTGAGCCACCACACCTGGCTAAGACTTGAACATTTTTATGTGGAAAGCACATTTAAGAAAGTTTAGGGAGAAACTGGACTAACTACAAGCACATGGAAAATGAGTTATCGCTTAAAAGAAACAAGCTTTTTTAAAGAGAAATTAGACTAAATTAGACTACATCTAAAGAGAAGTTAGAATGGAGCTACAGGTGTGTGGCATTTAGGGGAAAACAGGCTTCCAAGGAACGATCATAATGGGCTGTGAACACGTGGAAAACTTTGAGGAAAGATTAGAGGGAATTCACTATGTAGTCTCTGGGTGGCCTTGAACTCATGGTGATCCTCCTACCTCTGCCTCCCAAGTGCTGGGATTAAAGGCATGCGCCACCACGCCCAGCTCTACATCCCTGATTTTTTTGTTTGTTTGTTTGTTTTAAACATGTTGTTTTGGCCAGCGCCATGCTATATGACTCTAGTATAATTTGGAACTAGGTATTGTGATAGCCCTCCCCTTTGTGTGTGTGTGTGTGTGTACATGCATGGATGTGCTCCTGTGTGTGGAAGCTAGAGGACAAGCTTTGGGTGTTGTTTTTGAAATACATTTTTGAGATCGGGTCTCTCACTTGCATGGAATTTACAATAAGCCAGATTGGCTTTTCCAGGGAGCTCCAGTGAGCTACTGGTTTTCATCTCACCAGCCTTGGATGGATTACAAATATATGCTAACATGCCTGGATTTTTTTTTTTTTTTTTTTTTTTTTTTTAGTTAGGCTGTAGCCCAGGCTGACCCTAGAACTCACTCTAGTTCTAGACTGGTCTGAAACTCACAGGGGTCCTCCTTTACTGGGACTAAAGGCATGTACCACCACACCCAGTGTACGCCTACAGTCTGGTGATTGACCTCAGGTCTTAATGCTTGCCTTTTAGCAATATTTTACCAACTCAACTGTCTTCCCAGCCCACTTCAGCATTGCTTTTTGTTCAGGATTGCTTTAGTTCAATTTCAGTAGATTATTGTTGTTTAGGAGTTTACACATTTCTAGACTTTCCAGTTTATTTTACTGTAATTTTCAAAATATTCTCTAATGATACTACACTGGCCACCTGCCAGGCAAGATGTGCCCATTGTTGCAATAGTGGCATGACAGGGGTAGCCAACTGCTTTCTGGTTGGATTTGAGGCCTGCTTCAGATCAGAAGCCTGGGGCTAGTGGAGGGAGTTGCTACTACCATTTTGCTAAATGGACATGTTATGTATGTCAAACTGCCTTCTAAAATGCTTGTGTTTATGCCCATAGATTAATGGTGCTCGCAGTTTTGGTCAAAGGTGCTTCTTTTTGAAGTGGGTGGCATTTACTGCAGATAATCATAATGTCAAAGTGCTGAGAATAAATGACTGAGTGCTCAGGCCTAAATGGTACATCGTATCACTTCTAAGGCTCAGGGAATGTTGTAGGCAAGAGAGTGCCAAGAATGTAAGAGCCAGAGGAAGAGGAGGAGTGTTGTACAATGCCATCTTCTGTATGTGAAGTGGCTGCACTCATTAATTTATTACAGCTGTGGTTATCAGTGTAATACCTGTACCAGATTGAGCCCGTCAACATTCTGTCATATATTTGGAAGGGGATCAAAGGCCTGATCCCTCCCTAAGATTTTTTTAGGCAGTTGCAGGTACTAGGGGCATAGGGTTCATGAGCTCTCCCCTCTTCCAGAGGAGCTATTGGCAATTAATGGTTGTAACATGGGAGGGGCTTAGAAGACTCCATCCCTCCCTTACGAGATTATGGCAGTTAATGGTTGCTTGGAATAAAAAGAAAAGCAAGAGAGAGGGTAATAGGTAGGGTGAATATATCTATGTATATATATATATATATATATATGTGCATATACATATATGGTGGATGTGAAATTATCAAAAATAAAATAGCCTAGCCGGGCGTGGTGGCGCAGGCCTTTAATCCCAGCACTTGGGAGGCAGAGGTAGGAGGATCGCCTGAGACACATAGTGAATTCCAGGTCAGCCTGGGCCAGAGTGAGACCCTACCTCAAAAAACCAAAATAAATAAAGAAAGAATAAAATAGCCTAAAAAATTACCCATCGAGCCTCTGAATTTCAATAGTATCTATTGTGATATGTCCTCGCTCCCCCTTTTTTGTCTCTAATTGTATGAATTTGGATCTTTATTCTCTCCCTCTCTCTATATATATATATAATTAAAATTATAAAAACTTATATATGTGTATATATATATGTATATATATATATATTTTTTTTTTTTGGTTTTTTTGAGGTAGGGTCTCGCTCTAGCCCAGGCTGACCTGGAATTCACTATGTAGTCTCAGGCTGGCCTTGAACTCTCGGCAATCCTCCTACCTCTGCCTCCCTAGTGCTGGGACTAAAGGCAAGCACAACCACGCCTGGCCCCTCTTTATATTTTTAAATATTTATTTATTTAATTGCAAGCAAAGAGAGAGATAAAGACAGAGAGAATGGATGTGCCAGGACCTCCAGCCACTGCAAACGAACTCCAGATGCATGCACCACTTTGTGCATCTGGCTTTACATGGGTACTGGGGAAATTGAACCCAGGTTGTTAGGCTTTGCAGGCAAACACCATAACCACTGAACCATCTCCAGCCCCAGTATTGTGTTTTTTTTAAATATTTATTCATTTTCAAGCAGAGATACACACACACACACACACACACACACACAGAGAGAGAGAGAGAGAGAGAGAGAGAGAGAGAGAGAGAGAGAGAGAGAGAGCGCACCAGGGCCACCACCCTGTGGGCTGGTCCATGTGGGTCCTGGGGAACCGAACCGGGGGCCTTAGGCACTGGAGGCAAGCGCCCTATCCACTGAACCATCTCTCCAGCCCCAGTATTGTTTTTAAAATATGCACCTAGAGATCATTTGCAGTAGCTGGAGGCCCTTTCTTTTCTCTATCTCTCTGTTTTCAAATAAATAAATTAGAAAAGTAAAATATTTGAGAAACTTCATTCTGGGTCCTCTAGTATTGGAATTCTCAAGGTCTGGGGATGTTTATATTACAGTTTCTCATTTTCCACTGTACAAATTGGTGCTATATGCAGATTGGGGGCCTGACCAGTTAAGGACATGTTAGCATCAGGCTTGCATTCACTTTAGGAGCTTCCTTCTTTGGGTATACAAAGCCACTGCTAGCCCCAACAAACTTTGCAAACTGTGGACTGGCCAGGTGTTTTCTGACTTTTCTACATTGACCTCATTTGTGCCCCAAAGTATATCAAATTTGCTAGCTAAGGGGTGTCGTCCCCCAAGTGCTTTGGAGAGTGGAGGAGGCAAACAGAGCATTGAGTTTTGCACTGGAAAGGAAGGCCTGGTAGAACTTTCTACTTTACCTGCTAGCCTCCATCCATCCTTTCAGATCCTGCCAAGCAGTAAACCACCCTGTGAGAAGGAAGAGTCTCTGGGAATCATAGGACCAAGGCTCAGAGCATCTCAGTCCTGCCTGGCAAGGCAAGTGGCTCTACAGGCTGAGCACTCTGCTTGCCATGAGCTTGGAGCTCTCAAGTTTGCATGGTAATTCATAAGCTGTGTATCTGGCTCCTCACCACAAAGGGCAGGACCACTGATTACTATACCTTCTACAGACTAGTTCCTGCTTTTTTTTTTTTTTTTTTTTCTTTTCAAGGTAGGGTCTCACTGTAGCCCAGGCAGACCTGGAATTAACTATGTAGTCTTTTGAACTCATGCTCACAGTGAACCTGTCTCTGCCTCCCAAATGCTGGGATTATTTCCTGCTTTGTTAATTCAGTGAGAACAAATCTGGCCTTACCCCTTTGTCATAGTCAGCTCACACTGCTGGGACGAACCTCCAAACCAGGCACAGTCATGGGAGGAAGAAGGAATTTATTTGAAGCTTATATATCCACACACAGAGAGAAAAACCACCAGCAGCATCTCCAAAAGCAAGCAGCCAAAACCACAGGAACTCCAGGGAGCACTGCTCTTAGCATACCTTAGGGCTGGACCCTAGGATTCACCCACAGTGACACCTCTTTCAAAAGTTACAAGCTTTGGGCTGGAGATATGGCTCAGCGGTTAAGGCACTTGTCTCCAGTGCTGAGGCCCCCGGTTCAATTCCCCAGGACCCACATAGGCCAGATCCACAAGGTGGTGGTCTTGGTGCTCTCTCTCTCTCTCTCTCATCATTTATCTCCTGTATCTCTCTGCTTGAAAATGAATAAATAAAATAAAAAAAAAAAGTTACAAGCTTTAACAAAGTTCCCGACTATTGGGAGACATCCACTCAAACTACCACACCCTTTGTTCAACTGCTGCTTATGGCCGCCTAATAGTCTTTATATTTATTGAGATCTTTTAAGATTTTTCTTAGAGCAAGATTTTGGTTTTAGTAAATAAATTTTTTCACTTCCTAGAGTAAATTTGTTCTTTTAGACACCACTGGAATTGTTCAAAGATCCTTTGGGGTGTCAAGATAAACAGATGAGGTATTGTTGGTATCGTGAAACTGCTGAATTTATTAGCTCTGTTAACCATCTTGTGCATTCTTTGAGTTTTCCATTTTTAAGATAATAACAGGTGTGGTAGTTCATGCCTTTAATCCCAGCACTCAGGAGGTTGAAGCAGTGCAGTCCGTGGATTACTTCGGAGGTCATTGTACACTAACACCCTGGTTCATCCACGGAGCTGGGTGGATAGCAGCTCTGGATAGCAGTAGGCTGACGGGCATAGCCACCCGGGAGAACACGGCAGTAGAAAGTTCTCATTTATTCTATAGATAAAAGTTGTTTATATAGAGGAAAAGGCAGAGGTAGGGGCATAGGCAGCAAGAGGATTGGTAGGGGCAGAATCTGTGGACAGTACCCTTTGGATGCCTAATTTGCATAGATAAATTGAGGGGGCTACGTGACTCTGTATAGAATGGTGATGTCAGCAGAGGAAATGTAACCTTATTGTTTAGGTTTGTTATTACAGCTGGACTGAGTTTAGGCCTTGAATTGCCTGCTTATCTCAGGGCACAGCTGTGGCCTGCCTGGGGGCTGGAGCGTCCAGGATTCGCTCAAGATTTATAGGGGCCCAGACTCGCCTGGACTTCCTTAACAGAAGGAGACAGTCCCAGAAGCCTGCCGGTCTCAGCAAAACCCTATATCCTCCATGTCTCCTTGCAAGCTCCCACAACTCCCACTTTTTATTTTTATAATGGAGCAGTGGCATCATAATCCTTTGCTATTTTAGGCAAGGTTTGATACTGTACTAAAACTAAAACAGGTAGTGACCTGAGCAATATTTGCTGTTTGATAAACTGGACAATGCAGGGGCTAAGGAGCAGCAGGGTTCCTATAGCAACTAGTGAGCTAAGGAGTAGGAGGAGCCAGGAAGTCAAAGGATTGGAGAACCAAGGGATGGGGGCATTGGGAACATATAAGACTCAGTGACATAAAAACAACGTTTCCCCCCCAAGTCTATGTCCCCCAAGTTCAGCAGTGATGAGATCTAGTGTCCTCTGGTTTTGGAGCACTGTTTCAGCAAGCAAAGTCAATCGTTTCTGGAGGGACTCAAGCTGCTGGTGGTTGACATTTCTGAAGTCTCCTGGGAGGTGGTGGGTCTGGGTAAGGGCAGCTCCTGGGATCCCCAAGGCTCCTACAGAGAGAGTTCCATCACAGTACACCAACCAGGAGGGATGAAAGTTTTTTTTCTGTTGGCAAGGTCTGGGCCAGAAGGCTGCTTCATTTTCTGCAGCCTGTGGAGCAGTCATAGCTAGAGAGTGATAAGTGGGGGTGGAGGAATTCACACATGGGCTGGAATGTCCTCCACATCATAGCAATGCAAGAGTCCTGATGCGATGCAGGTGGTCGCTGTAAGAGAAATGTTGGAGAGGCATCTGGCATCAGTGAGCCTAGAATTAAACAAAAGGGATGTCCATCCTTGGCTAAAGAGCTGGCTATTGAAAGAGCCTGAGTGGAGAACAGTTGTTATGGAGACAAAGTGTTAAGAGTTAATAGGAACAGCAGTCAGCATGGGGCTGGAAGAGGATTGTAAAAGAAGCAGTTTGAGGCATTTAACTTTAATTAGCATATGTGTCACCTTGGACAGCTGTGAGGAGAAAGAAACCTGAAATTAGTAAGGTTGCTGAAAGAGTTAACTTCAAGGATGCTAAACTTGTTCTGTTTCAACAGCTGGAGAATCTCAGAGAACTTAGCTGAAAGAAGCCCTTGAAGATAAGATAAAGAGGATAATTTATAGCAGGAAAGAGTGCTGTCCTGATAAACAGGCAAGGCAATATAGCTGTAAAATAATGGATTTAGCATGTCTTAAAAGTTACTTGTAAACCAGGAGTGGTGGCGCACGCCTTTAATCCCAGCACTCAGGAGGCAGAGGTAGGAAGATTGCCGTGAGTTCAAGGCCACCCTGAGACTACATAGTGAATTCCAGGTCAGCCTGGACTAGAGCGAGACCCTACCTCGAAAACAAAAAAAAGCAACAACAAAAAAAAAGATGTGTCATTTGTGAATATAGAGATGATTTTATTTCTTCTATTCAACTTATATTTCATTTCTTAATCTAATTATGTTGTCTAGAAGTTTCTAATACAGTGAGTAAAGATAGCAGTGGTAAAAGTGAATTTTGTTTTATTCCTGATCTTAGGAAGAAAACTCATTGAGTATGATGTTAGCAGTGAGGTTTTCATAAGTATGCTCTATTGTAATAAGATAGTTGTGTGTCCCGTTCCCCCTCCCCCTTTCTTTTTCTTTTTCTCGGAGACAGCATCTCACACTGTATCCCAGGCTGGCTTGGAGCTCACTATGTAACCCAGACTGGCTTGGAACTTGAGGCACTTGTCCTGTATCACTTAGCCTCCTAAGTGTTGGAATTACTGGCATAAGCCATCAGATAGGTGCTTGCTTATCACAACTTTAAGTGTTTTTTGTTGTTGTTGTTGTTGTTTTTGGGTTTTGGGAACTCATGGCAATCCTTCTACCTCTGCCTCCCCAGTGCTGGGATTAAAGGCGTGCGCCACCACGCCTAGCTAATTTTGAATGTTTTTAATCAGGAAAATTTTAGAATTTGTCAAATACATTGCATCCATGAACATGCACATTTAAAAATTTATATATTTATTTATTTGGGAATGGGTATGCAAGGGGCTCTTGTTGCTGCAAACATACTCCAGAAGCATGGAGGCTTTAGGTACAGGAGACTCAAACCTTGACCATCAAGGTTTTTTTTTTTTGTTTGTTTTTCAAGGTAGGGTCTCACTCTAGCCCAGGCTGACCTGGAATTCACTCTGTAGTCTCAGGGTGGCCTCGAACTCACGGCAATCCTCCTACCTCTGCCTCCCGAGTGCTGGGATTAAAGGCGTGCGCCATCACGCCTGGCACCATCAAGGTTTTTGCAAGCAAGTGCCTTTAATTGCTGAACCATCTCTTTAGCCTCAAGATGCATGTTTTAATATGCTATTTCTAAATGTAAATCTGTTTATGCCAGAAGTTGTTTTTGCTTTGTTCTGTTTTTTGTTTTTCGAGGTAGGGTCTCACTGTAGCCCAGGCTGACCTGGAATTCACTATGTAGTCTCAGGGTGACCTTGAACTCACAGAGATCCTCTTACCTCTGCCTCCCCTCCCGAGTACTGGGATTAAAGACATGCACTACTACACCCAGATCTAGTCTGTTTTTTTAAATTAATTTATTTATGTGTGTAGTGGGCACACCAAGGTCTTTTGCCACTGCAAATGAATGCCAGCCAGACCTTGCATCACTTTACATGGATGGCTGGGTAAATGAACTGGGCTGACAGGCTTTGCAGGGAATCACCTTTAACCTTTGAGCCATATCCTTAGCCCCATCTGTGTTCCATTTTTCAGCAACACTGGACTTCTCATTGTTAGAGCCATGATGTGGGATTTTGGGGTTGAGGAGGTCCCCCAGATTATGAAACTAAATTTTGGGTTCTTTCCTAATCTTTAATGAAGAATAATAAAGATGGACTCAAGAAGGACCAATTATTGAGTTTATTTGGAGAGAAATTACGAATTGTTGTGTTTATTTGAGGGTAACTGGGATCTGGGAAGGAAGGCCAGAACACATTTTCATGTGTAAAATGTATTTAAGAAAGATGGAAGTTTTAGGGAAAAACTGAAGTAAAGCTGCGAGCACATGGAGAGCTAGAAGGAACTGAGGATTTTAAGAAGTTAGAATGGAGCCAAACTGGGATAAAGCTGCAAGTGTGTAGAAAGCTAGAAAAAAACTGAGGCTTTTAAAGAGAAATTAGAATATATTTAAAGTTAATGTAGAGCCACAAGCATGTGGCATCTATGAATGAAAACAGGTTTCTGAGGGAAGAACCTCAAGCCCATGGAACGTGGAATCTAGGAGAGATCCACATTGGTGTTTGCTGTGTGCTTCCCATGGAGGGAGCGTCTGCTGTGGAGGAACGGCAGAGCATCCCCGCGGTGGATCCAGATGTAAACACGCACATGGTCATATATGTGACCAGGAAAAGACAAAGCAGGAGAGAGTGGAATGAAGAGACAGGGTTTTCTATCCTCACCCAGCCAGGCTGCTGGGTGGGACGGGGACCTGAACTTCACCTTGGGGAGTCCAGGCCACACAGGATGAGAGCTAACCACATGAGGGGTAGAAGCAAGATTGGCAGCTCACACAGTGCTGCCACCTTTATAGTGTCAGATTCAGATAGGCAGGGGAAAGATTGGACTGGAGGAGCAGCCCAGAGTCAGCTTGATACGGGGAAATCTTGGCACAGTTATATTTGGTTTTTACCATAGAATTTACCCCCCCACTGAGTTCGTGTCCTCTAATGCAAAGGAATTATACACAAGGACAGAAGTAAGTCTTATTACACATTTATTCTAATTTATTAATTTAGGAAACGGGGAATTGGATGGGGAAGCCTCCCAGTCACCATGTGGGAAGTTACAGAGTTCTCCAGCCACCAGTGTGGGGAGAACACATGGAGAGTTTAACAGACTTAAGTTGTTCAACTAAATAAGTAAAAGAAGAAAAGATAATAGAGAGCTCCCATCATGAGAAGGAGAGGTTCATGAGGGGAAAAGTCTGGAGCCTGCCCCCACCCCAAACATTAGCTGGGGTGGGGAAGGGCTTACCTTCCGAAGGCCTGGATATTCAGCAGTCTCTCTACTCCATTGCCATGTTGGGGAAGAGGCTGGCTTCCTCTAGGGAAGTTAATTTAAGTTCTCCCCAGGTGTCAGAGAGTCAGGAGTCAGAGAGACAGCTGATTGGTTCATATTTGAGCAGTCAGTTTTATCACCTAGGTTGTAGCTCTAGACACCTCCCGCTCGTGGGGAGGGGTGGTCCCTGCAGATGCCTGACCCTGTCATACGCCCACACCTAGGGCTGGGGGCATAGTGTCCTAGGCTGTGGACAGCAGGGGGTGCTGCAGATCGATCTCCATCAGATATGAGTTCAAGTTCTGCCAGGAGAGATGGCATGTGGAGTGACATCTCCAGGTTCCCTCTGAGCCTCAGTCTACATGCTAACCCTTTACATTGAGAAATGTTAGGTTACATGTCAAAGGGTATAATTAAGTTTGTTTTAAATTGAATTTCAAATAGGAAGATTAAGCTGGGGAGGGGGGTTATAATCCCAGCATTGGTAGGAGGATGGCTGTGAGTTTGAGGCAAGTCTGGGACAGGTCAGCCTGGGCTGGAGTGAGATCCTACCTCAGGGGAAAAAAAAAGAAAAAGAAAAGAAAAGATTATTCTGGATCTTGTAGGTGACCCAGTGCATTCTCAAAGTTTCTCTTTTTTTGTAATTTACTTGTGTATGTATGTTGTGATGGTTAGGTTTTATTGTCAACTTGATCTTAATTATTTTGGGTGGGTCTCTGAGGATGTTTACAGGAAGGCAGCTAGAAATGAACATCCCTTCCTGAGAGGGCAGTGTAGGAAGGAAATTCCAGAGACTCAGGAAGCCAATAAATCTGGGATAGGGTTGCAAGACCTCTGCCCTAAAGCTATATGAATAAAGGGGAAGGAGATTTCTTTCCCTCTCCCCTTGCTGTTTTGCTTGAGTGTGTGTGTGTGTGGGGGGGGTGTTAGTGTTGATGCTTGGACTGTGAAAGGGGGCCAATCTCTTTCACTGTTACGGAACTTCCCCTGGATCTGTAGCTTCAATAAATCCTTTACTCCCATAAACTGTGCCTGGTTTGGATATTCATCCAAGCAGTGTGTGGCTTACTATAACATATGTATAGAGAGATACATAAATTCTTTAGGGCCTCTTACGTCCAGTTTACGTGGGTGGCTTGGAAATTAAACTTGGGCTGGGAGCTACCATCTTTCCAGCCCCCAAGTTCTTAAAAGTAGAAGAGGGAGGGAGAAAGTGAGTTGGAGGAGATGTGATTAGAAGAAAAGCAAAGGAAAATGACATATTGAAGGTAGAGAAACAAGGCTAAGGGTAAAAATCAGCTTTTCAAAGTACAGGGAAATCTTCTCTAGAGCTGCCAGTTAGCCTTGTCCACACACAGAAATACCAAATAATGAATTTTTTTTTTTTGTATTTTGGTTTTTTTTAAGGTGTGTGCTACCACACCAGGCTAGGCTTACAGTTTTTTAAAAAATATTTTATTTATTCATTTTCAAGCAGAGAGAGAGAGAGAGAGAGAGAGAGAGAGAGAGAGAGAGAGAGCGCGCGAGCGCGCACCAGGGCCACCACCCTGTGGGCTGGTCCATGTGGGTCCTGGGGAACCGAACTGGGGGCCTTAGGCACTGGAGGCAAGCGCCCTATCCACTGAACCATCTCTCCAGCCCCCAAATAATGAATTTGTATTGACTTACACCATGAGGTTTATGGTAGTTTGTTAACAGTAGATTTTTTAGGGTGTGTGTAGTGTGTATGTGCTCATGTGTGATTCACAAGTAGGCACACGTGGATGTCCGAGGACAGTCACTTGGCTCTTGCTCACCACTGCATTTGCCAGTCTAGCTGGCCCACAAGCTTCCTTGAGATTCTTCAGTCTCCACCTCTCTTGTCACCATAGGTGTACTGCCATTGTAAGTGCCTGCTACAGCTTCTGGGTTTATGTGGGTTCTGGGGATTTGAACTCAGGTACTCAGGCTTAGATGGCAAGCACTTTATTCACTGAGCCATCTCTCCAGCCCTGTTATAGTAGTTAAAGAAAACAAAAATATCCAAATTTAGCTGGGTGCGGTGGCGCACACCTTTAGTCCCAGCACACAGGATGCAGAGCTAAGAAAATCACTGTGAGTTCAAGGCCAGTCCGAGATTACCTAGTGAATTCCAGGTCAGCCTGGGCTAGAGCGAGACCTTACTGGGGGAAACAACAACCACAAAATAAATTTAGCTGGGCATGGTGGCGCATGCCTTTAATCCCAGCACTTGGGAGGCAGAGGTAGAAGAGGATTTCTATGAGTTCTAGACCAGCCTGGCACTACAGAGTGAATTCAAGGTCAGCCTGGGCTAGAGTGAGACTCTACTTCAGGGAAAAAAAATACCCAAGCTTATTTTATTGTAGCATATATAATATGGTATCGATTTAGTTCTCTAAACAAGCTCATGTCTAAATTTCCTTTAGTTTGGTGAAAATGTATCCGTTATTAGAGAGCCATCTAAAAGTTTCCAATATCAGTTATATTCTTGTTTCTGGGACAAAATAATTACCTGACCAGAAGCAATTTATGGAAGGAAAGGGTTTATTTTGGCCTCCAGTTCCAGAACGGAGAGAAGAGTCTGTTCTGGTGGGGAGGAAGGGCATGGCTGCAGATGCCTGAAGCAGAGTGAGTTAGAGTAGGAGGTCAGAAGCTGAGGATCTACAGGAAGTGGAGTCTATGGCCATACCACTCTGAACACACATAATCTTGTCTATGAGACATCCAGGCCTGTCCCCAGTGACCCGCTTCTCCTTAGAGGCTCTACAGCCTTTCCAAACAGTCACCAGCTGGGGACCACATGTTCAAACACATTATCCTGTGGAGGATATTTACATTCAAACCACTATACAAACCCTTTTCATTTTTCTTCCACCTCACTTCCCATATATCCCCTGCGCAAACACACCTAATTTCTTTCTTATTCTGTTGTAACTTTACCTTTCTTTGGTATCTAAGTTTTTTTTAAAAAATTACCTTTTACCTTTCATTAAAGATTCTTGAGAAATAAATGACTATTTTACCTAACTTTGTTTTAGAGGGATGTATTTTGAGGTAACCCAGGCTGGCCTTGAATTTATAGCTATTCTACTTCAGTTGCCCGAGTGCTGGGATTAAAGGTGTGTACCACCACTCCTGGTTTAACCACATCTTTTCTTTCTTTCCTTCCCTTTCTCTGTCTGTCCATCCTCCCTCCCTCTTTCTGGTTTTTCGAGGTAGGGTCTCATTCTCGCCCAGGCTGTCCTGGAATTCACTCAGGGTCTCAGAGTGACCTCGAACTCATGGCCACCCTCCTACCTCTGCCTCCTGAGTGTTGGGATTAAAGGCATGCACCACCATAAAGGCTTAGCCTGATCTTTTCTATTGAATGTATGTATATAACTATCTCTGGGAGGCATTATATATGGTAAACACTCTGTGAGTTCCAGGCACTTTGCCTGTAAATGTGGATTGGGTGCTGTTATCTAATTTTATGAAGAGAAGTATAATCATTAGTTGTGAGTTCTTCAGTCATATTCAGGAAGAGTTATGTTTGTCTGTTTCATTTTTATGTAGGTTTGTTTCTGAAGGACGCTGCTATAGGCATGACTTTTTTTTCGAACTAAGAAATATATCTTGGAGATTGGTCTAAATGATTTTTTTGTTTTCTTTATATATACTTATTTCTATTTATTCATTTATTCAGTTTTGAGATAGGGTCTCACTACATTGCTATAGCTGACCTGTTTCAATTTGCACTGACCCTCTGCCTCTGGCTTCCCATCATTCACATGTCACAGGAGGACGTTTGAGGCAAGGTTTCACTGGAACTGTCTGTAGCCCTAAGCTGGCCTCTCAACTCCTGGCATCCTACCTCATTGTTTTCTGTTTAAGGTTTAGAGAGGCTTTATTAGACTAAGAGGAGAAAAGTCTGTCCCCAGAGAGAAAGTTTCTACCTCTAGTGGGAAAAGGCTCATGTGGGAAAGGGGCTTACCTGCGCCTGGAGGTTCAAGGCGTCCGTGCTGGCTGAGGAAGTTAAGCTTGACCAACCACAATGTCAGAAGACCTCCCACTCTATCCTTAGGGAGGGGCCCAGGTGAAAGAGTGATTTCTATCTCATCCTTTTAAGTGCTGGGATTAGAGGTGTATACTGCCATTCCCAGCTAAATTTTTATAATATTTTTAAAAATCGCTGGTGTGGTGGTGGATGCCTTTAATCCCAGCACTTGGGAGGTAGAGGTGGGAGTATTGTCACCTGGGACTGTAGAGTGAATTCCAGGTCAGCCTACACTAGTCTCAACTCTACCTTGAAAAAAACAACAAAATACTAATAATTATTAACTTTGAACTTTTATGTCAAGGACTGTTTTCTTCCAAAATAAAGACAAGATTTTTAGGAACAATGAGCATTTTAGCAGAAATGATATACCTTATTCATGAAAGTTATGTTTATCTTTTGGAATTTTTTTTTTTTGTTTTTTGTTTTTGGACAAGGAACCACCATTTGGAGGCTGGCATAACCTTTTACATGTTTACTGAATATGATATTATTGTCTTGTAGAATGGAGATGTATGCATTTCAATTCTTCATCCGCCTGTAGATGACCCACAGAGTGGAGAACTGCCCTCTGAAAGGTGGAATCCTACTCAGAATGTGAGGTAAGGTATTACAGGAATAATACTTTTTTGGTATTCTGCTTTTTTGGTGTTCTGCTTTGATATATATAATATTTTTTTATTCAGGGTCTTGTTAACGTTATCTAGGCTGGCCTTGAACTCAGTTCAAGCAAACCTCTTGCCTCCAAATAACTGAGACACCTCCCTGCCACTTGAATAATACTTGTTTTCATTTTTAAAATATTTTATTTATTTACTTAAGAGAATGTGTGTGAGAGAAAGAGACAGATAGAGAATGGGCACCACAGGGCCTCCAGCTACTGCAAATGAACTCCAGATGCATACGCCCCTTTGCACATCCAGCTTTATGTGGGTACTGGGGAATTAAGCTCAGGTCCTTAGGTTTAGCAAGTAAGTGCCTTAACCTCTAAGCCATCTCTCCAGCCCCTGTTTTCATTTTAAAAATATTTATTTTATTTTATTTTGTGAATGTTATTTGTGTGTGACTGACAAGTCTCATTGTATTGTCTTTTAATTTTTTTTCCCAGACTGAGCATGGTAGCACTCATCTTTAATCTCAGCACTTGGGAGGCAGAGGTAGGAGGATCACTGTGAGTTCAAGACCACCCTGAGACTACATAGTGAATTCCAGGTCAGCCTGGGCTAGAGCGAGACCTTACCTCAGAAAACCAAAAAAGAAAGAAAGAGAAAAAAAATTCCCATATTTGATTGCTGAGAGCTTTTTTTTAAAAAAATATTTTATTTATTCATTTTCAAGCAGAGAGAGAGAGAGAGAGAGAGAGAGAGAGAGAGAGAGAGAGAGAGAGAGAGAGCGCGCACCAGGGTCACCACCTTGTGGGTCTGGCTTATGTGGGTCCTGGGGAATTGAACCAGGGGCCTTAGGCACTGGAGGCAAGTGCCTTAACCGCTGAGCCATCTCTCCAGCCCTGCTGAGAGCTTTAAGTATGTGTGCATTGTTTTGGAGTGTAATATTTACTGAGCAATGATACATGGGATTTTTATTTCCCTAAATTTCTCATGGAGGAGATTTTCAAGTGTGAAGTTTTCCTCTTACATTATCTTAGGTTCTGTTCTTCTTTCCTAGATCACATGGTTTATACTATGTATTTATTTTATTCTTACTACTTTTTCCCCCCCCAGGTAGGGTTTCTTTCTAGCCCAGGTGCTACTTTTTTGCATTCAGTTTACTAGGGTGGTTTGGGAATTGAACCAGTGCTGTCAGGCTTTGCAAGCAAGTTCCATTAACTACTGAGCTGTTTTCCCAGACTCAGAATTTTTTTGGGGGGTAGAATTTTACCATATATCCCAGGCTGGCCTTCATTCTTCTGCCTTAGTTTCTCAGTTCAGGGATTATAGGCAGACACCAGCATTCCTAACAGATCGGTTTTTTGTTTTCATTTCTTTTAAAATGAATTTATTTCCAAGCAGAGAGAGAGAGAGGGAGTAATTGGTGTTCCAGGGCCTCTTGTCACTGCAGATAAATAGTGGATGCAAGTGCCACTTTGCATCTGGTTTTACATGGATACTGGGGAATCAAACCCAGGCTGTCAGGCTTTGCAAGCAAGAGCTTTTAATAGTTGAGTCATCTCTCCAGCCCTCATACATATATATTGAAGACAATCTCATGCAGCCAGAGAGCTATCCTTGAATTTACTCAGTAGCCAAGAGTGATCTTAAATTTTTTTTTTTTTTTTGGTTTTTTGAGGTAGGGTTTCATTCTAGTCCAGGCTGACCTGGAATTCACTATGTAGTCTCAGTGTGGCCTTGAACTCGTGGTGATCCAACTCTGCCTCCCGAGTGCTGGGATTAAAGACGTGCGCCACCACGCCTGGCTGTGATCTTAAATTTTTAATCTGTTCTTTCTGCCTCTACTTCTGAAGTGTTGGGATTATAAGTGTGGGCCACCACATTGGTCAGTGGGAGAGCTTTCTTACCTCTTATATAGTACTTTTCTTTGGTGTGCATGTTTTTCTTTTAGTGGTTCAGAAGACATTTCTTGGGATTTCTTTGGATTACCCAGCTATTGGTTGATCTCTTGATGTATTTAGATAGATATTTATCATCTGTTTAGAATAGTAGTCTAGGTCATATATCTCTTAAAAGGACTTTTTAAAAATATGCCACCCTGAGACTCCATCGTGAATTCCAGGTCAGCCTAGGCTGGACCGAGACCCTACTTTGAAAAAAAAATTTTTAATGTACTTATTTGTAATCAGAGAGACAGAAGACAGACAGAGAGAATAGGCATGCCAGGCATGGTTATTTGGAAGGAAAGAATTTAGTGACGTTACAGATCCAGGGGAAGTTCAGTAATAGTGAGAGGTTGGCTCCCTTTTACAGGTCCAAGCAGAGAGAGAGAGAGAGAGAGAGAGAGAGAGAGAGAGAGAGAGAGAGAGAGAGAGAGAGAGAGAGAGAGAAGCCATCACCAATACCACACACACAGAACAGCAAACAGGCAAAGGGGGGAATGGACTTGTTGATGGTTAAGTTTTGTTGTTAACTTGACCTTTTTAGTGATCTTGTGTGGGTCTCAGGTTGTTTATAGGAAATTGGCCCTCTCAGTAGGGGGCAAGATGAAAGGAGTCTCAGGAAAGCTAGAAATGACCATCTCTTCCTGGGAGGGCAGTGCAGGAAGGAAATTCCAGAGACTCAGTAAGTCAAGTCTGGGATAGGGTTGTAAGACCCTGCCCTAAGGCTATATAAAAGGGAAGGAAATCTCTCTCCCCCTGCCTGTCTGTTCCTGGCACATCTCTTCCTTGGCATTGGAATGGTTTCTTCAGCCTTACAGCCTAGACTGAAGACCAGCAGCTCCCAGGAGGAATCCTTTCAGCTTTTAGTGCTGATTGAGCCTGCTGAGGCATCCAGCCACATGGACTGAGCAGCTACTGGTTCCTTGAGTCTCAGGCTTGCAGACTGCTATTGTGGGACTGCCGTGAACTAATCCAATAAATCCCCTTTTTATTTACTGCAATTCATTCTGTTGGTTGTGTTCCTCTAGAGAACCCTGACTAATACATAAGGTTTCTAGCCTCTGCAAAAGAACTGTAGATGCCTGTGCCACTTTGTGCATCTGATATTGGGTACTGCAGAATTAAATCTTGGTTGTTAGGTAAGAGCCTTAACTACTGAGTCATATCTCCAGCCCCCTAAATACAATTTTTTTTTTTAAAAAAAAAAGGTTACCACTAGGTGGTGGCATTAATCTTTTCTTTCCTTTTTCCTGTGTGTGCTCCCATGTGGCCCCCTGTGACGGGTGCTCACCTATGTGGCTGCATTGGAACATCAGGTGTCTGTTCCAACACTCTCTGCTCTTTTGAGCCAGAGTCTCTGGCAATTCTGGGGTCTCTGCTCCTCTGTGGGACTGTACCTACAGACTCATGTGACATGTCCAGCAACTGTTTACTTGGATTCTGGAGATTTAAATTCTTGCAGTTTCTAGTCCCCTTAGGCCTTCATATTTGCACAGGAAGTACACTTAACCTGCTGAGCCATCTTTCCAGCCCTTTATTCTTTCTGTATTTGTCTTTGTTTGTTTTGCTTTTTTGAGATAGGGTCTCACTCTAGCCCAGGCTGACCTGAAACTCACTCTAGTTCTGGACTGGCCTTGAATTCAGTGATCCTCTTACCTGTGTCTCTGAAGTTCGGGGACTAAAGGTATGTGCCACTAAGCCTGGCCTTTAACCTCTAAGCAAACTCCTTTAACCTCTGAAGGCTCTAAAATTTAAACTGCATTCTATTTTGACTCATGGTTTTTGTTTTTGTTTTTGTTTTCAAGGCAGGGTCTTACTCTAGCCCAGACTGGCCTCAAACTCTGATACCCTTCTACCTCTGCCTCTCAAGTGCTGAGATTCAAGGTGTGGGCCACCATGCCCAGCTTAAACTTCATTCTATATAGATTTTTTTATATAGAATTTTTATTTATTTTTTGGTACTGGGTTTTGAACCTAGGGCCTTGCTCATGGTAGGCAAATTCTCTACTATTGATTGAGCTATAGCCCCAGTTCTCTCTGTTTGCATTTGAGTTTACTTTATTTTACTTTATTTTTGTTTCATTTCAATTATTGTTTTTTTTTTTTTTTTCAAGGTAGGGTCTCACTCTAGTCCAGGCTGACCTGGAATTCACTATGTAGTCTCAGGGTGGCCGAGAACTCACAGCGATCCTCCTACCTCTGCCTCTGGAGTGCTGGGATTAAAGGCATGCGCCACCACGCCTGGCTGTTGTTATTTTGGAGACAGTCTCACTCTATAGCCCAGCCTAGCCTGGAACTTACTATGTAGCCCAGACTGGCCACAAACTCATAGCAGTCTTCCTTCCTCAACCTCCTGAGGACTGGATTACTGGTATGAACCACTACAACTGATGGTCCAGTCCTTTTGAAATGTATAGTGGATTAAAACAATGTAATTATACTACAATTCTGGTGCATTGCTTCCTCTCCTACCCCCATCTTTGATAGCATTTTCTATATAGCCCAGGTTGAATAGCCAGTTCACACTGTTACTTTAGTTTGTTTTGTTTTTTGACCCTGAAAATTGCAATGTAGTACAATATGATCCTGAACTTGGGGCAATCATCCTACCTTTGCCTTCCAAGTGCAATTACTAGTGTCACCATGCCTAGACTCCTGTCTTCCCTTCCCTTTCCCTCCCCCCTTCCCCTTCCTTCCTTCCTTCCTTCCTCCCTCCCTCCCTCTCTCCCTCTCTTTCTTCCTCCCTTCATCCTTCCCTCCTCATGTCTTCTCTTCCTCCCTTCTCTTCTTCTCCTTCTCTCCTCTTCCTCCTTTCTTCTCCTCCTTTTTCCTTCTTTTTCTTTTCTGATGCAGGGTCTCACTCTAGCTCAGGCTGACCTAAAACTCACTCTATATCCCGGGCTGGCCTTGAACTCATAGTATGATCCTCCTACCTCAGTCTCCCAAGTGCTGGGACTAAAGGCATGTGCCACCACACCTGGCACATTCTCTTTGCTTTTTTATTTTTTTTTGTTTTTCGAGGCAGGGTCTCGCTCTAGTCCAGGCTGACCTGGAATTCACTATGTTGTTTCAGGGTGGCTTTGAACTCAGGGGAATCCTCCTACCTCTGCCTCCCGAATGCTGGGATTAAAGGCGTGCGCCACCACGCCTGGCGGTTCTCTTTGCTTTTTTACCCTGGATGTTTCAACACCACTGGACAGTGTACTTAGGACACTGGACAAGAATATTTAGGATAAGTGGCAAGTCTATATTTCTTTTTGTAAAGGATAATTCTGAGAATGAGAGTAAATTTGATACTTCATACACTCCAAAAGCATGTATATATCATGATTTTTTTTTTTGGTTGTTTGAGATAATGTCTTGCTTAACCTATTAAGTGCTAGGATTATAGGCATGGACCACTACACCATAGTGTCTTTTTGTTTGTTAACAAAATTAGCATATTTCTTTTTAAAAATTTATTTGCAAATAGAAAGAGTGGGGTGGGGGGGAGAGATTGGGTGTGCCAGAGCCTCCTGCCACTGCAAACTCCAGGCACAGATGCATGCACCACTTTGTGCATCTGGCTTTACATGGATACTGGGGAATTGAACCTGGGTTGCTAGACTTTGCAGATGAGCACCTTAACCACTGAGCCATCTCTCCAGCCCATTTTAGCTTTTTTTTTTTTTTTTTTTTTT